>VZSC01000226.1:424363-455694 GCA_013398225.1 Steatornis caripensis | reverse complement strand
TTCCTCTGTTCATTGAATTGGATCAGCGAAAGGATGTCAGTTTGAAAATGATGGTTTTTTCAGGTTAATATTTATCACAGACCAATGTTCAGCACTGTATCCAGTTCATCCCTGAACCTTCACCCTTGTTGCACTAGTACCACCAGGGCTGAGGGCAGCGAGTAGCAATAAGGGCAAGAGGAACTGCTCAGGTGGGCACGTGGCTGAATGCAACACTCATGGATCTAGCACAGGTCCACACTGGTCATTTCTCACAAGCAGTCAGTCAGTTTCATGACCAGCCTAAGAAAACTGAAAACCTGTCCCANCCAGGGCTGAGGGCAGCGAGTAGCAATAAGGGCAAGAGGAACTGCTCAGGTGGGCATGTGGCTGAATGCAACACTCATGGATCTAGCACAGGTCCACACTGGTCATTTCTCACAAGCAGTCAGTCAGTTTCATGACCAGCCTAAGAAAACTGAAAACCTGTCCCAGCTTGCACAGAAGGACACATCAATCTACCGTGTTTCTGTGAGTAACAGCGCTCCTCTAAAATTCTCTATGAAATTCTGTTCCGTAGGGAGAATCCTCTCACAATATCACAAATAACTGAAAAGATTCACCGTGTGAATCTAAAGGTGTGAAACAGCACTGGCTGTGGACTCAGTCTGGAAGTCGCACTACCAGTAGCTCTGTGCGCTGCTGAGACACAGGCATGTGTTGCAGCCATGTCCCACCAGAAGGCTGTGGTGGCTCTGTAGGCACAATCTTAGGTCTGTTTGCAAGAAAACAGCGCAAGAAGATTCCTAGTCCCTAAATGTTGCCAGATGTTCCACTATGGGAGTTTGTTCATTAAAGTCCACATGGCAGCCTGAGATCCAGCAGCAGAGGAGGGCCGTGAAGATGATCAGGGGGCTGGAGCACCTCGCCTATGAAGACAGGCTGAGAGAGCTGGAGTTGTTCAGCCTGGAGAAGACCTGTACGGGCCCGAAAGAGAGCTGGAGAGGGACTTTTTACAAGGGCATGTAATGATAGGACGAGAGGTAATGGTTTTAAACTGAAAGAGGGTAGATTTAGATCAGATATTAGGAAGAAATTCTTCACGATGAGGGTGTGAGACACTGCAACAGGTTGCCCAGAACGGTTGCGGGTGCGCGCTCCCTGGAAGTGTTCCAGACCAGGTTGGATGGGGCTTTGAGCAATGTGGTCTAGTGGAAGGTGTCCCTGACCATGGTAGGGGGGCTGGAACTAGATGAACTTTAAGGTCCCTTCCAACCCAAACCATTCTATGATTCTACGTTTCATGATCAGCCAAAGCAAGATGTCAACTCCCTGTGCTGGCAATAGAAGCAACCCAAAATACGTTGGAGTCCATCCAGAAAACTCCATCCTAGTAGCTGGGAAGCCATAGCACAGGGTCGTGCACAATTGTATTGACATCATAAATCATTCTAAAACAGTGCATCAAAGCTTCATGTGAGAATCTGGAGCAACACAGAATAAAACCACAAATGTTTGTAACTGCTATGGATGTTCACAGTGCTTCCACACTCAGTCACATTTGTAGTTCTTGCATTCACCTGATTGTCCATACACTGCTAATTGCAGTGGTATGCTGCATTTCTATATTTTGATATCAGCCTGAGACTCCAACATCAGTTTCTGCTTCTGTTTAGAAATTCTGTCTCCCTTCATTTTTCATTAATTCTTCCTCAGAGAAAGACTGAGTGTCATCTGCTGGGCTACTTGCCCACATGGGACTAACACACCCTTAGCACCTAGCAGACATATCTACTGCTTCCCCTGATGATTTCTGGATCCTTCTGCCTCATCCAGATTTTATGATGCCTGATTCTAGCAGACTTGGAAATATACTTCTTCCCCCAAGCCAAATTGTGTATTTTTCCCCTGTTGTTTCTTCCCTAGTTAGTACCCTGTCACACTGCACTGAAAGCAAGGATTGCATCTGTAACCTTGCAGGTCTTATACCACAATGTGATTTCAAACTACTTTGAGATTCTAGTTACTTGCCTCGATACAAATAACTAATCATCGGAAACCGGAAAATACTTTTAAATCCCTTATGTTTGTAAATTGTATGTAAGATTTATCTTTTGAGATCATGTTTCTCTTTTCCTTTACATTTTATTAAGTTATCTATATTCTAACAAAGACTTTCTGTCCCTGGATTTCATATTCTAGTTTTCCTCAATCGCTATTGCATTTTAATGATGCATATTCTGACTACCCAGTGATTTCCATATTGATAGATTCTTGAGACACAAGCACAAGGTAAAGTCTGTCTATTAAACAGAAACTAGCCTGTGAAGGAGAGAAGGTAAGTATCTGTAAGAATTACCACCAGTTGATTTGGCACTGTTGGAGTTTGTGTGTGCTCTGGGGTGAGGGTCTGCTTGTTGCAACATTCTTATTTATTACAGGATAGGGAAATACTCCAATCCCAAAAGCAATCCACAGCACCTGTAAATATCTCTTACACTGGTGCATCACTTCACAAGGTTTAATTTGCAAAGGTTAATGGCTGTTCTAGGTCAGGGCATACATGTGCTCTTTCTTGCAAATTGTTCTTTGAATGCGTTTCTTGTTTGCCTTCCATCATAACCTCTACCAGCAAATAGGTCGTGTTCATTCACCAGAGATGTGACTCCAAGCAAACACTTTGGTCATGTGTATTTTTAATATTGTTTGTAGCATTATACGCAAATACCAAGTTGGGCTTGTGTCAGTATCTTTGGGGCAGAACGTGCCAGAGGCCTCAACTCCCACTGAAATAAAAGGATTTAACCATGTTGGACACATCCCAAACTTCAGTGACCGCTTTCACCATGATGAAAATTCCCAGTTTAACACACAGGGTATGAACAGCTCATTTCGTCTGCTCCATGCCTTGACTAGCTCTGAAGCTTTGAGNTTGGACACATCCCAAACTTCAGTGACCGCTTTCACCATGATGAAAATTCCAGTTTAACACACAGGGTATGAACAGCTCATTTCATCTGCTCCATGCCTTGACTAGCTCTGAAGCTTTGAAGATGGCATTTGTGCTGCCTGAGCTAGAAATAAGCAGTCTTGGACTCGAATTTATTTCTGGTCCTGCATAGGGTCTGTAGGGCTTGGTAGGATTTCAGGGCTCTGAGCTCAGGGCAGAATCAAGACCTAGGAACAAGCACAAATGAAACAACTTTCTCAGGGGAAATTGGAGGATTGTGTTAGACAGATTCGTCTCTTGTTTTGTTCTTCCCTAAGACAGTTTGAGAAAGACATAGATTGATGGCGGTTAATATTTGGGGGGTCTTTGGGGTAAGTGAAGGTTTAGAGTGAAATTTAATAAACGTCATTAGTTTGGGGGGGGTGTTTGTTTTCCCCGTTTTGTGGGATATAGTGATTCCTCCACAGAGGAATAATTTGAATCTGTATTGGCCTTGCTGCATGAGAACTTTCAAGAGAAACTTACTATGAGTTAATTAAAATTCACACTTTCTGTTACATTTCCCAATTGCCTTGATTGTGGAAATTAAATATGGACGGAAAGGTTAGTAAAATGAAGATGGTAACATGGGCTTTCCACACCGTTAACCAACAGCCCATGTGAGTCTACTGGATGGCTCCAGAGAGTGCATTAATGGAAAGGTAAAGCAAAACAAAACAAAAATTATGATACCGTGTCCTTTTGCTGCATCTGTGCATGCGACCATTCTTCTGTGCACTTTTCCAAACTCTGATGTGAGCTCTGTCACAAGTCTAATTGTATAATTTAATACTATGCCTATTAGATATTCCAGAAGGAAGTATTATATTGATTATCCACTGACCATTTGAATTGTAGTCCCAGATAAAGTTACTTCTTGTCTACAGATTCCAGTTCTTTGAGGCTTGGTCTCCTATAAACTGAGCCAAAATTCTTCTGTATTGCAAAAGCTTAACAGAGGCTGCAGATTCCCATTGTTGGTCAGTTACTGTTCAGCCCAGTGCTCGCTTCTGTACGGGCATGGGAAAGTAGCCCATCTAAGGGTATTTTAATGTTTGTAATAACTGAGTTGAAAATACATCTTCTGAGCTACAGTGGCTTCTTTGATAGACTTGCCGTGGAGCTCATAGATGTGGGCATTCTCCTGCTCCTCCAACAGAGGTCTGCCCCGTGGTGCCTCCAGGCTGTATGCTGCGCTGCTTCGGATGCTGTGTCGTGGTGGTTGCGCAGACACTGTTGTGCGACCTCAAGCCATTCCCATGGCCTTAGTTACAGACTGTTGTGAATGTTTAGTGGTCTTGATGGTAGCCACAAGACACTCTTAAAAGATGGCATAGACCTGCCCAGTAAATATCTTCCAGCTTGGGAATGGTGCTGTTACCTGCTCTGTCCCTGCTTCCCCTCCTGCTATTTCCCTTGAGGGAAGTTTGCATTCCAGTGGTGGGAGGAGTGACACAGGACATGTCTTTCAGGTACTTAGGATCCTCTAGAATGAAAAGCCAGCCAGAAATACAAGCTTTCATCACTGTGAATCAATATGGCCATTGTCATTGCTGTTGCAAAATGCAAACTCAGAGCACTCCTGAAGATCGGGCTTCCCACAGTGGGGGTCCAGAGTTGAAAACCTGATCCCTAACGTACATTCTCCTGTGTGCTGGCTTCCGCATCACTGAAAAGGCAATGGCAGCTGTATTATTAAATACTTTGAGACCTCTGTGTTCCTCATGTCAGGCAGTATTCCTAGTGAATGAAAGACCACATCCAAATGTTGTTCTCCCTTTGCTTTCAGGCTGTAGCAAAGCTGATGTCAGTGGATTGCCGTTGTCATGGTGTTTCTGGGTCCTGTGCTGTGAAAACTTGTTGGAAAACGATGTCCCCCTTTGAAAAGATCGGCTGGTTTTTAAAGGATAAATATGAAAACAGCATACAGATATCAGACAGACTGAAAAGAAAGCTACGCAGGAAAGAGAAAAGCCAGAGAAAAATACCAATTGGGAAAGAAGACCTGCTGTATGTGAACAAATCACCCAATTACTGTGTCGAAGACCAAAAATTGGGGATCCCTGGGACTCAGGGAAGGGAATGTAACCGCACCTCAGAGGGACCTGACGGCTGCAACCTCCTCTGCTGTGGCCGTGGGTACAACACTCATGTTGTCAGGCACGTGGAAAGGTGTGAATGCAAGTTTGTCTGGTGCTGCTACGTGCGCTGCCGGAGGTGCGAGACCATGACCGACGTACATACCTGCAAATAAGACAAAGTACAGAAAACATGGCCAAACCATGCCGCACTGTTTGGCACACACAACAAGGCAGTAAATACTCTTACTGTGTGGGATTGCAGGGGGATCAGCCTCAGGGAGAATGGGTATTGCCAAACAACGGGTAGTCCAAGCATTTGGCCTGTGAAAGAGCAACAGAGTGAACAGCAACCTGCATGCAGGGACAGGTAAAACAACAACAAAGGACACCTGATGGCACATTTGAACATGTAACTCCATGAGCAGGGACAGACACTAAACTCTCCAAGTCTTTCACAGCCACAACATCCTGAAGATCCATGTGGTCAGTAGGTACAGTGGAGAAAACTCAAGATTTTGTTAGCCAGAGACTGAAGAGTTAAGAGGACATGTAAGACACTTTAGATATAATCTTTATATTTTTAAAACTGGGACTAGATGATTCACTAGATGGTTCATTTCTGCAGGCTTTAGGAAAAAAAAAAAAGGTAGTGGAAATGTTCTGCTGCTGACCATGAAGCATTTGCTTTGTGACCATTCAGAAAGCTGTCTTCTGCGTAGTATGCAGAAAAGCATCTGATACTGAGAAATGTGCTTGACCGCAGAGAGCTGGGCACTGCGTGGGGGAATGAGGAGGGTCTGTCGCGTGGAACAAGAGTAGAGGGGCTGGGGCACATCTTGGTGGACGTGAACGGGGTACCAAATAGCAACCTCAGGATTTTTTTATAGGTAGTCTTTCAAACATACAAAGGACAGATCTGAGAGGGACAGGAAGAAACACAGTTCGGTATTTGCAAGAAATAGAAGCCTTCGCAGTATCTTGAATGCACNGACGTGAACGGGGTACCAAATAGCAACCTCAGGATTTTTTTATAGGTAGTCTTTCAAACATACAAAGGACAGATCTGAGAGGGACAGGAAGAAACACAGTTCGGTATTTGCAAGAAATAGAAGCCTTCGCAGTATCTGAATGCACAATTTGCCAGTCAGCCGGTCATCACCCTGCTGTTGGACTGTATGCAATAACCTCCCATGCTCAACCATCTTGCCTGTGGTTCACCATCATTTTCACAATTAACCATACAAGGTTCAGCCCAAAGAAAATTGCCATAGAGTGAAAGATTTTTTTAAAACATTGCTTTTTCTTGCAGAAGTAGCAGCTAGAACTTTTCATTAGGTTGCATCCTAAGTAAGCTCAATGCACGATGTAATTCATGGATTGGCTCACACCACTGTTCTTGATAACATTTTCTCCCCCTCCATATGATGGCTCAATTTTATTTCACATCTGTGAACCGTTGTTTATTTTTATGCAATGATTTAATGTGTGGCTTAAAAAGCATCATGTGAAAGAATTTCTTTTGTTTAAATGTGCAAAGACCTATTTTTGATAAGACAAGAAAGTTTATATTTTGTAAATATTTAAATTATGCAAGTTATGTGAAAGGTTTCCAAAACTAATGTGATAAGATTACAGCCTTTGACATCTGTTGGTTAGGTATTTGTTACTATTGTAGTAGCCTTTAACTGAATTTTATTTGCATGTGCAGGGGGAAATTAGGAAGAGAACTACATAAATGTTCTCTTTTTTACCACCAAGGTGGTTATAACTATTGCAGTTAATACACACTGATGAGAACCATCTACTATGATTTTTTAAATGATCAGTTAATTAATATTCTGTATACTTCTTTCTTCTTTTCAATCCATTTTACAAACAGTGAAATCCCAGCTGCAGCGGTAAGTGCAGAACTCCCACTGGCATCAAGGAGACTTGCAAGGGGTTGCAATCCCTTAACTTATTCCACACTAACGGTCAGTTTTTAGAAAGAAATCATGATAGACATTTTGGTTGAGGCCTTCTAAGTTACTTTGAGAAATTAATTTCCTAGTTGTCAATTACTTTCTGCTGAAAGATGGTGACCATCTTTCCCTATCACTCTTTATCATATGTGTAGGTCAGGAAAATGCAAAAAAAAATTCCTCTGTGTTGTGGTACTTCACTGCTTTATATGAAGTATCTCAGGAACACCAGTTCAGCAACCAAGTCCTTTATCTGCTGGCTCTTTTTAGACCTTCCCTCCATACTTCGCCAGTCTGTCTCCATTGACCTAGCCAGATAATTATCCCGAGGACACAATATCTGCTGTCTATAAGAAGAGTGCTTAGGGTGCCAGTCACTGTCACAGGAAGATTCGACACTCTCCCTGTGAAAACTTGTATAAAAGGAGGCCACATCCTGATGAAAGACCTTGAAGAGGGAGTTGTGAGCCCCAGGTTGTTCCTATCTTCTAGCGATGAAAATAAACCCTCAGTCTCCACGGGCCATGCCACAGCACCTATTGGCAGCATGGATGGGTCACTGTTGGTATGAAGGTGCTGTAGCAACCACCTGTCTTTCTGAATTTGCCCTATGTCAAGCTGCTGGCAGAGGTGAGTGCCTTGGTGCCCTATGTGGGCTGCTCTTAGCAATGCCTCTACTGAATCCAGCATTGATGTCACCTCCGTTTTGTTGTATGGGCCTCCAGCAGGAACGAGCTGCTGGCAGTTCAGCATGGAGACCAAGACCTTCTCCTGAAGCAGCCCCTATCTATGTGTCACAAAACTACCTTTGTTTTTACAGGAACTAAAGGTCCTTCCACGCCTTATCTGTAAAGTAAGGAAAATCGCCAATGTACTTCTTGGTATGCCTTAAATTCTGGCAGGGTAGGAAATGGGGAGAAATGGTCCTGGACTCTTCGACCTAAGGTCAGCTTCAGGAATTTGCCCAGGAGAAAAATCTCAGTAAGCTGTTTCTGTGGGTTTGAAGGGGAAGGACTCTCACATCAGCGTTGCACAGAGATGTGGGGCAGTCAGGACACAGCCAACACAGTCAGCGTGTCTCTTGCCTGCTTAGTTAGTCAGTATTTGACACTGCATTATTTTTGAGAGGTCATCTAGTTCCAAAAAAAAAAAAATCTTTTTGTTCTTAAATGTTGTTAATAAAAGATTTGTTTTCTGGTTTTGTGAGGGAGAAGAGTTTATTTTTTCAAAGAGTGACAAAAGGCAATGAAGAGAAGTGGGAACACATGGTTTATGAAAGCTACAATGGCTGAGCAAACAAAGTAACAGGGGTTTGAAGCTTCGCTGACAGCAGAAGGACCCATCTTGCCTCTGAGAAGCTCAAGAGAGCTATTTCATGGGAGATGGCATTACCCTTTCTGCATCGAGGGCAGAGCACTGGTGAGAGAAAGCGCATGGGGTCAGAGGGGCTGCTGCTTGCTCTCCCGCTGCACTAACATCAGGGGCTTGGAGAGGGAAGAGGAAGCAAAGCTGAGTGCATTGGGGAGAGTGGAGCATGAGACCCTTCTCTTTACCTATCACAGGTGAAATTGGTGTTTAAGTTAAGCTCCATTGTAACTTATCTAAGTTACATCCATAAAACCAGTTCTGAGTGGGCAGCATCTGTAAAAGCAATTCTGGATGGGATCAGGCTATGAACATTGTTCTGTAATAGCATCGATGCTAAAGAAATTAGCTGACATCTATTGCAGTATTTATTCCACAAAACTGCCTTTACTCCTTCCACACTCTGGAAAAGCTCTCCTTGGGTGAGAGAGAGAGGGAGAACCATCTGTAAGACAGCACGTCTCCTTAGCTTTCAAAGAGGAGCCTACGTACAACATATGTGGTTCGGATACTTCTGTGGGCATGTGGCACTGGGGTGAGTTTCATTCACTCAGTTTAACAGGGTGGGATTTTTTTTCCCAGTGCTGAGACTGGAGGATCAAGGTTGTTGACTTTAGAAACACAGCTTTATGATACTCTTGTATAGCTTTGCAATAATACATCCTTTCTCTTTGAAAGTAGCTATGTGTCTGCTTATCTGAGCAAGAGAGATTAGAAAAAACAAACTGGAAAGAAATTCACGGTTAGAGTGGGGGAAATGTTTTATCTCAGTCCGGTTGCCTCACACTGCCCTTTTATGCCTGGAGCAGCAGTTTGTGAAAAGTAGCAAACCTGTGAAAAATGCCACAAGTTTACTTCTTGAAGAAGGATAATTGTAACCTCTTCTGAAAGTGAAAATGATACATGCCGTTTTGAAAACAGAAATGCACGCGGACTGGTTGTGTGTTTTAAGAGCAAAGTTGTGTTGTTGGCTGAAGTGCTGACATACCCAAAGGAGTTACTGCAGGAATACAGCCCGTCAGTCTGTTGACATGCCAGCCTGGGCATGCATCGGCAACTAAAGAACACCGTCTCACCCTTGCCTATTTGAGATCCCTTGTCAAAGGATGTGTGGTAAATGGAGATTGTCTCCATTGCTATCGAAATGTCTCTGTGCTGGGCAGCACTTTTCAGTGAAGGACAAGTATGTGAAACCTATGTGTAAAGCAAATAGCAACAATTAGCATTGGTCATCCAGAGGAAATGGCGTTAAAAGGACAGCCACTTTGGCAGAGGTTTCTGATAGAGTTGAGATGCTTGATTTCATTGAAGGATGAGGCTTCATAAGATACCAAATGACTTTAGGGCAGTTCCTCATAGATCAAAACTGACATGGCAAGGTCCCATAAAGTGCTGAACCGGTACAAAGTCAGTCTGCTGGCTAACATTTATTAAAAACACATAAATGGATCATCACACTGTGGCAGACTTCATGCCAAATGAGGCACTGTATGTCCGAGCCCTCTAATGTATTGTAGAGGTCACGCAGGGAGGAATATCGGAAAGCATCAGAGTGGAATAAATGTTATTATTTATTCTAGATAACCTGTCAAAAATGCTAATTGTGAATCCTTTCCCGACTGTATTCCATCTGTCCTGCCAGGTAATCTGGAGTGCCCAGATCCAGTAGCAGTAGTAATGGTGAATATAGTATCGTGACTTTATTTTTCATTTCACATAAGCATTTGCAGTAGTAATTTTTAGGATTTTACATACTTTCACATATTTTTGCCGCCAGTGAATTGGCACAGGCAGACAACAGCTAACAATACCTAACTGAGAAACAGGGCTTCACACCCACATGGCCAATGAGCATCATTAAGGAGGGTGGTAGTAGCAGCATGCTGAGTATAAGTGGGAAACTGGAGAAATTACTTGCTCAAAGTCACTTGCAAATGCAGTGGCAGACCTAGGTTTAAAAAAATAATAGGTAGGTCTCCCGATTACCAGCCTAATACTTTAGCTATGTGGTCACTGCATTTGTTTCTCAGCCCGTGTAGTTTGAAGACTGTGGTTTGCCAGGTGGAGCTGTACAGTAACCATACGAGTCGTGACCACTGGGCAAGTCCTGCTGCAGAGCCCAGGACAAGTTTTCAAGAACAGGCAAAGACTAAAGTAATCGTTTGGCTCAAACTCATTTCCTAAACACGGCCTCCTGTGGTTTGTATTTCTGGAAGTCAAATATGCTTTTTTCCCCCACACAAATGACAAATTTATCCTGAAGTGAATGGTGTCTGTGAACTCCACATTAAATGAATATTGAAGATAATTAATGCTAAAATACGCATGCCTGTCCCAGAGTCTGCTGTTACGCTGAGTCGACAGTTGTGTAATTACACAGGCAGTTCTGTTAAATAACTAATGGTTTTCTCAGTGGAGAATAAAATGGGAATTAATTCTCTCCGGCCACTGTGCCAGCTCTGCAGAGCTGGAGGTATTGTGGCAAATAGGAACATGGGACTACAGTTCGCTTTGCAGCTAGCAGATAACGCTGACCATTGATCCCTCTAGCCGAGGCTGGAATTTGGATGCCAGGGCTAACAGTAAATGGATGGCCTTTGGTGAAGGGGAGCTATCACTTCCTTTGCACAGCAAAGAGGTGTAACAAATAAAGTGTCTAGGAGAGTGAAAGCAGACACACACGTGGAGTTGAGATGCGCTAACTGAAGTGGAGCAAGATAGAGAGATTCGTTAGAGGATAGTGCCACATACCTTGTGAAACCCTCTGCTGAACCTGAGCCTACAAGCAGGAGTTCAGCTTGTCACAAGCTAAAACATCAGAGCCTGTCTCAGGGTTTGGCCATTTCGTTTTCCTCTCAGCCTCACTATGTTTATGACTATACAGTGTAATTTTAAATGAGCTGGACACTTTCCTTGTTAATACTTCAAGAATCATCAGTTTACCATCCATTTTTTATATCCCCTTTTTTTACTATTAAGTTATGTGTGTATCAGGATGCCTTAATTAAAAGTTGAAACTTCTGATTAAGAACCTAGAATTATTTTCACCAAAGCTGTGAAAATTTGTATTTGATTGTGGAGCGGAGCAAAACACATTTCATGACCATTTCTGTTTTCCAGAGAAAAAGCTTGACACTATACTAGGGGTTAAAAACGGACTGCAGTATGATTTATGTGGACGATGATTTACGCTCTGTGCTGAAAGGTACATTGTGCCTCCTGTCAGTAGCACAAATTCAGCTGACAACTGAAACAATGTCCCATTCTCTTGCAGGGATCAATCTGCCCCACAATCTAAGAAATTAACTTGATGCTCTATTGTGTCTCAGTAGGTGCTAAATAATATTTTGACGTTAAACATACTGAGTTTTTAGAGGATCTATATATCATTAAGAGAATCAACGTGCTGAGGAACACAACAGCAAGATACTATTCAATCCCAGTTTAAGACGTGCTATCCAGGTGTTTAAAAAAACAGTTCTGGCTAACCAGTGCTGATTATACCAATGAGGGCAAATACAGAAGTTACTTGAAACTTAGAGAACTAACTTGTTAAATTTTACACTTGCTGACGTTGGGACTTTAGGCTGTAGTCTCGTGGCAGGCTGGGTTCTCCTGCCAGGTTGGCTGAGCACATACTCAGGCTCCCGACCCCCTGCCCTGACCCCAGCCTGGCCATCGGTTTAACGACAAGGTTCACAGAAACACTCCACAAACAATAGCCTTGGCTCAGTTTGGGGCAGCAAACTGCAGCAAGGACATGGCAGTAAGAACTCAGAGAGGTGAGCAGGAGTAGTAACTCCCTGAGCTGACGGCGCTGCCAACATCAGAATATTGTCCAACTATGGTTTCACACTTCACGTGCATTGAAAACTCCAGGTTTTAAACATAAAACAAACCAACAAAACCAATGAAATCTCTCACAAATGGAGAGCATTTGACAGAAGTTCTGCAAACAAAGCAGCTAGTGAAATAAACACATTTTAGTAATTTATATGCAAGAGATTTAGGTAGAATGAAACTTTTGGGATTACCCAATGCTACACGCACCTCCTGTAGAAGTTTTATGATCCCTCGCAATGTGCTAACATTGTGCCCTCTCAAGAAAACAAGCAAGTCGTGTACAGTAAAAAGAGTTGATGCTTCAGGGCAGGCACATTTTCCAATGATCAATGATTTTATGGCACTACAACTGCAAATAACCTCTTTAAGAAACCCTCCTTGCTTTGAGTCACTTGGGACCAAACAGCACTGAGGCAAGGCAGAACAGTATCATACTTCTCTACTGAGACGATGTTTGGGGTAACACAATTCTGTTCACTTAAATAACCTTGAAATATTTGTTGGGATCATGGATTTTTTTCCATTTGCTGATTACCTTACAATTGCAATGCTAAGAAACCAATCCAAACCTCTTGCATTGTAGTGCAAGATCAGCAAGAGGAACAGAATTAAGCAGCTGCTTTGGGCTGCCTCCAGGGATCAGAAATTTCCCTTAGAGGATGGAGTGATTTCTGTGCACTTTACACAGTACACAACATGGCTGGACTATTACAGTGCTCTATACTCATCCCTAACCCTCTCCATGCGTATTCTAAAGGCCTAAAAGAAAGTTTTCATTTCTACATACTTCAAAGGATAAGAAACAGGCTATGTTACTTTTATTTACTAATACAAAACTGAACACAAGGTATAGTTATTTACATTCTGTGTTAGGTGCATTTTAAGATATCTGTGAGGGCTTAGATATAAAAGCCATAAATCAAGACATTATCCACCAAGTTTTCCAATGGGAAGGATGATTCAGCTGCCAAGATCTGCAAACATGAGGCTCTACTGATAAAGACAATGTTGAAGTAATCAAGGCCAAGGAAGATAATTAGTCAGAGAGGATTGCTGCAGCATTTGGTAGGAAAAAACATTTGCAGACTACGTTCCACAGAAGACAGCACTCCCTTCCACCGCCATCCATCAAGCTCAAAGAGGAGACATGATTCCTCCTCAGCCGGGAGTGCCTTTTTTCACGTCAGTGAGGTTATAGCTATATCCTGCCATGGACAGCACCCTAAAAAAGGAACAGACCTTTTCCAGGGAGAGGGTGATTACAGACTACAGCAATTGAAAAAGGACAAATATAAGATTAAAGGAACTGGGTTTCTTGTTTGAGAAAGGAACATATAGAGCCAGACAAGAAGAACGTAAAAGACACGCAAGAGGAGGGCCATCAATTTTCAATTTGCAAAGAGGTAATAACTAATTTTTAGCAAAGATTTGGATGGTACGTGAGATAACCTATCTAGACGGATAGCTGAGCATAGGATGAGTCACCTGAGGAACTAGTTTTCACCCGAGTCTGTGAAGGGTGCATTAGATCTTGTTTGTAAGGCGCAAAGGGACAACTACAGGAGCAGTAAGGAAGCACCTCAAGCAGAGCACATTCTCTCTTGCCATTCCTCATTTTTTTTGCATCCAGGTAGGCAGAAGCAGGAGATGGCTGAGCCCAGGTGTTTCCACCCTTCTGTCACGTTGCCCAGATGGCAAGAAGCAGGGTCCCTCACATCTCTAGTACAGCATCAGAAACTACCGATACCTCATGGCATCATTGAACAGGCCAAGAGCTGTTCTTACACCTTCCTGCTTTGGCCTCAAAGTTTCCATCCAGCCTTCCAGGTTTCTTTTTCAGTTTTCTTAGCCAGGCCCCTTGTATTAAGGGTAGTGTACAGCCTTAGCCTGGCCTTCCAGAGGTAAAACTGGAGAGGATTTAATCAATAGAAAAGCCCTTGCTTGGTATCCACCTTAGCCACGACCCAAGCCAGTTTAGGGAGGCCCTGCCCACCCTCACACAGGTAAGTCAGTCAGAACTTATGGTGGCAATATTATTAATTTCGCCTGCTGAAGTTATCCACCTTGCCTCTATTTTATTAATACACTCGCTCTTGAAAAACGCTCAGACTGCAGAAAATTCAAACAGTTTAAGAGACATTACAAATGCATCAAGCGTTTAGCAGTCGTGTCAATGGTTGAAGGAGCTAAGTGCCACAGTAAGACATCGGGAAAGCAAAATGTGCCAAGCGCAGGGAAGCTTTTTCCCAATTAGCACTCAGGAAACTAAAGCTGTAAAAGGCTCTTCTGTTTCCAGAGAAAAAGACAAAAAAGTTTGATCACGAAAGACACTAGGAAAGATGCAGAGGGCGTGTCACGGCAGAGACCCCCTTCAGCTTCTTTCTTAAGACTCCCGTTATCCACAAAAAGCAACACTAGGACAGCACTTGAGAGCTGTGGTTTACAATGAAGAAAGAGTCAGGTGGCTTGGATCTCAGCTAGGTGCTCCTTGGTGAAAACGAAGTTACAACCTTCTTGTGTCCTCCCCTTGTCTTCTCACAGCTGCACTTCTTGAGGTAGACATCCACCACAATCTTTCTCTTTCCTTTCCCCATTGTCCCGTTCTCAGCAAGCGTGCAAGATGCTGCAAACGTTCCCACCATCTTGTGCAGGACAATATGCATCCTGAAGCTTTGTCATACACAGTTGCTTTCACACAAAGTTACCTGCACAACATGCCTTCACCCTCAAAACCAACAACTTCCTAGCACCAGCTGTGGGAGAGACCAGGGAGGCCAGAAAAGTAATCTTTGTGCTTGGTAACTCACAGGAAATGCACACAGAACATCAGAAAGTCTCACTTCTTAAGAGCATCAGAAAGTTTACCTCAACAGGGGGTTACTGTAACTAGCCCACTCAAGACAGAAGAGATGGCATGACTACATCTTGTGGCGAGTCAACAGACCAGACAAGAGCAAGGAGACCCCATTAGCGCGGCCACTCCAGTATGAGTTTTACACACTTGAGGAGTCTTATTAAATATGATATGATACAGCTAAGAGGACACTAGTTAGAGAACAAGAGGAAGATTTCCATCAAAATCATGAGAACCAAATTATTTAAGGAGTTCCAAAAATAATCTTACAGTTTTTACTGCTTTGAAATTTTCTGTTTAAAAACTTTGTGGCAGGTACAGGGGTTAAAAAAGAGGTTAAAATGTCATAATATATTTACTTAATTCAGATTGCAAAAAAAAAAAGGCATAAATTTAAGAGATACAGGGGCTAAAAGAGGTCTGCCTTTAGTCTTATTCCATCTCCATTTAATTTTGTAGAGGAAATTTAAACTTTTTAATCTCATAAAAGATGAAATAGTCACTTGCATTCAAAATCAAAAGTATGAAGAGAAGAGTAGTCTAGGGAAGCTATTAATGCATACAAATGGGGTTTTTTTTGATATTATTCTGATATTATTCTGGATAGCAGCATAACCAATACTACATATATACCCATGAAACTGTATTTCTGTGAACATTCCAGGACTTAAACAATTAGTTTTCCATAACAGCCTAATGTTATGAAATATAAGTTACTTTCCAATTAATTGAAACAGGGGAGTTTATTTTGATGAAAAAATATTCATGATTTTGACATGTTCTCCTACACAAGAAAACCTGAAAGATTTAACAAAAGCAGTTTCACTGTATAAGGTGTATTTATTGCTGTTCTACATTAAACTTGAGAGAAAAACCACATTATTTAAGAAGCTAGTTAAACATACAGAACAACTCAGAATCCAGTCTTTCTCCAGTCTTTCACAGGTTATTTATTTGACTTACAAAGCAAATCCCAAGATTGTTTGAAATTTTTAGTGCAAAGGATTAAATTTGTCTCAGAAGACATAAACAATAATGGTATTTTGAGTGCCACTGTGTTCAACTCGCACTGTGGGTTCCTGAAAAATCCTTTGTGGCTTTTGCCCCATGGTACTAGCTAGAAGTTTTTGAAGATTATACCAGAACTCATGACAAAGCTCCAAGAGATTACACCCAGTTCTGTGTAAACCTCTATTTTGTGAGTACCGACACCATCAGTTACACCATACTAACTTAGTTTCAGCAAAAGTTCAAGCTGGCCGTACTTAAAAGAAACAGAAATTTCCAAATAAAGCAATGTTTTCTGACAGCTTTGATATGAGCTAAGTAATAAGGCTGCTTCAACTTGGTCTATTTTTTTCCATTTAAAAAACATGATGAAGGAAACATTGTCAGTTAAGTTTAAATGTCACACATTGCATAACCCAAGATACAACGCTTTCTCTAACATCTCCCTGTAAGAACAAATTGCCTCAGCTCTCATTAGATGTAACACAAGTGGAAAAGGTGCAGAATTGTGTACCCTGAAACAACTCTCACTAGAAAGCAGACTGCTCTCTAACAGGCTCTTTGTGATGGGAAATTTATTCCTAATGTTAGAACTAAGAGAGGAAGCTCTTCCATTAAGCACATTTACTACATGACTAGCCACTATAGCTAAACAACCATAGGTAGGACCGACAGTTAAGCAGCAGTACAAAAATTGCAATAAAAACTGATCAGGTTAGCCACAGTACTGCTGCTTAACGTGCCAAGTCTCTTCTACAAAGTAAATGTTATTTTCAAGTTAAGTACAAATCCTTCCAAGCTGCTTTTAAATATCACACACGCTATTTATATATTTACTTTTGTTCTTCCCCTAATAAAAATAATTTCTATTGTGCTTCTTACAGCATATTGTGTTATACTATCATGCATTATTCCTTTGCTGATTATTCAGTTTTGATGCGGGACTACAAAATAAATTTCTGGAGCACTTATTATTAGAATAACCAAATAGCTTTAATAAAAAGTGATGCTGCCATTAAAAAGGCAGAGGATAAAAAAAAATTAAAGGTCTTTATTAACTTATCACTACAATATTCCACAATGGTTACATACTCACAGCAACATTACGCTGTTAAGAGGACAGTACAATATTTGTCAGGATCTGTTTATTATCTGTATATGCAATTTATTAGCCAGTTGATCTACAAGGTGTTATTTACCACACGCAAACTAAATGCTGTGCTTTTAAGAAACCTGCATAGAAATGATTTGATGTTTCTTTTATTTTGGACATATTTACAAAGAGGATTTCTATGTGTGTTAGCAATAAATAACCCCAATATTCAAAATGTCAGTGCTCATGCGCACACCGACAAGATGGTTGCATGCTTTAAAAATATTATTTACAGTACAGTCTCCTTCATGGCCCTCTCCCTAATAATAGCAGAAAGTGCATTTTCTTCCATATTCTTTCCCCTTTCCTTTTGTTTTCATTTAGTCTTGTTTCTGAGGGATACAGCCTTCCATCTCAACAACTTCTGGCCAGCCTTCATACTTGTTTGTGTCCTTGTTGTTCTTTATATGCTATAAATAGAAAACACCAATCTGCTGTTAATGTAAAGTCATTTTTATCCTGTTGCTTTAACTCACAGCTTTAAAAGACATTTTAATTTACTTATTTTCAGGCCATGGAGAAAGAGAAGACATCACTATTATCCTTTCGTGCTCTGTATCAAATGTAACAATCTCTCAGTATTCACCACTTAACGTAACTTGCTCAGACAAGTGTATGCCAAGAACAGTTATGCCACAATGGGAAAATATTTTTTAAATTTATTATGGATGTTTATTTAGGAAGAGAGATAAGCAAGAAAAAGACAACTGCATTAAAACATGAACCACTAGGAAAAAGTAAAGAAGAATGCTAAATTTAAAAGGCACTGAAAAACAATAGTTAGAATTTTAAGAACTGTATTTAATATCGAATGTTCTGTTGTTTGGGGGTTTTTTTGTTTGTTTTTTGTTTGTGTTTTTTTTTTTTAAAAGGTGTTTATTTTTCCACAAAGCAACTGTTTGCAGTCAGGTAAAACATTACTGCCTCCAAGAGTTTGCCACTGCTCTTGCACAAGTACCCACTCCCTCCCAAAGCTGGCAAAAGAGAACAAAACCTTCCTTGCTCTCCTAGTACAAAGCTACCCTTACTGATAATTGAAGGCACAATGACACATGTTGAATTTTAACAGCCAAAGTATGGGAACATAGTCTATTTCACAAATTTTCCTATGGCAGCAACAATTTTTGCCAGAAGAGCAAGGTGGACAGCTGGGAACACCAACACCTTAACTAGCACTTACCTCTCAGAGGTCTACCATTGTTAGTGCATCTAAAATACAAGCGTTAGGCAGTAAGTGTTAATTCTTCAGTTTAACTGGATTCATTAAAAAGAGAAATATTCTAGTTATTGGGACACTGAGATCTACCCCATATAAGATTTTTTTGTTATTTGTGAATCACAGAAGAATCTCTTTAGTACATTTAAAAGGAGGATGCTGGTCAAGGAATAAATTTGAAAATAACACCGTGCAGCACTACTGCAATAGATACCCATCTCAAACAGATGCATTGTATTTATAAAACATGCTATGCCTTTATTACTATAAGCTGCCAAATTCCAGTAAGTTATAGAATCACAGACCTGCTCAAATGGACTTTTGGTCTTAATTCCTTTTCCACCGCAGAAGACCCAGTTGTCTCTAAAGCCAAGGTTAGTAATAGATGTGCTTCCTAATTCAGCGATCAGTTTCCGTGCTTCCTCATTAAGCCTTGAACAAAACAGAGAAGTTCAGTATGTGAATAAAACACACGTCCTTAGAGCTTTCATTGTTCAATGGACCACTAAGCTTTAATCTGATTAAATATAGTTTAAGTCAGTCAATATTGGACAAGGTCTATCTTTCAAATCAGATAAGGGTAGTTCTGAAATCACCTGATCTAATGTTCTTTAATATTATAATCTCAAGGAACCAGCACACAAACCTATCAGTACACCAACAAAAGCCAAGAAACCTCTCCTGTGAGAATTTATACATAAATCTCAAGTCATGTTAGCAATTCTCCAAGCAACTAAAAAAGTCAACCTTTAAAGTAAACATTGTTTGCAGGCTCAAGCTGAAGTCTAGATAAAATAAAAGATATTTTAGATTAGAAGAATGACCTAAATATATGAGAGAAGTTCTTGCCTGCTTGGGCCAATTAACTGAAAATTCAGAATGCTGTCCCACAGCATGGTTCGGTGTCTGTAGGTCCAAGCAGGATAATTTTAGTACGGAAGGGAAAACAACACTCTAGGATGATAAATTATCATTCCAAAACCTGCAAATAACAGCTCTTGATTTCTTCCTTTCAGTTACTATATTTGCCCGATTACTAAACAATACACACAACTTTGGATTATTACTACTTACTGAGATACAGCTGTATGACTCACTTTAACTAGAAATATGAAAATGATTAAGTACTTTGGAGGCTATTTGCACAATCCATGCTCCAGGTTTCGAAAGCATTAAGGGCAGCTTATATTTAAAATAAAACTAAAAAAAAAAATCTTTTAAACATGTAGGTTCTTCACAATGTTTATTGTTTTCAAGAAGTGAACCACCAGTGGTAAGGTTTTGGGTAATTATGTAATATCGCTAATAAACAGCAGTTCCTAGCTGTCGGCTTGAATGGGCCAAATTCACCTTCTTGTTTAGCTAATACTGTGTCTACGTACAAGCTTCCAAAAACTTCAGCTGTGACATGATTATTGAAACAAACTAACTGTATTTATTACCTAAAACAAAGAAGAAAGGAAAAAGAGTAAAGAGAAGAAAAGTAACAAAACAAGCGAATAGAACAACAGACAAGAGATCCAGTGTTGGATAAAGAAACATTAAATTGCTTTCTTCTCCTAAAACACAGACACTTAACTATTTAGTGCAAATATCGCACACTGTGATAGGAACACTGCTCCTATATCAAAAATACAGACAAGTTGTGGATAACAAACCGAATCAAAAGAGAAAAAAGAACATAGAGAACACATTAGAAAAAAATTAATTATTAAAAAAACAGAAGGGAAAAAATATTAATTTTCCCTATGAAAAGCAATCCTTTGAATAGGATGACTTAAGTGAGGAGTAGACTACAATACAAATTCTACAGTAATTTTTAGTATCTATTAAAGCTGACCAAAGTTAGGAAGATAATGCATAAAGGCTTCAAATGCATGAAAGCTTCAAAAGGACGGACCCAGCCAAGGCCTATTGAGAATGGTCTCTCCATTACTGTAACTACTGAACTCTGTCTTGGAGTTGTGCTGGATGGAACAGACCAGTTTCCGTCAGGGTGTGTTCTCACAGTCATGTTCCCATGTCTGGACATACCTGAATTTACTAACGTAAGACACAATGAGCTACCAGCAATCAGAAAAACAGTGCACCTCTAGTAAGATATATATCCTTGGCAGCATACAAAAAAAAAAAAGAGCTGGGGATGAATTCTAGGACAGCAGCTAGAAACCTACAGGGTCTTCAGGAGCCAGGGAGGATAAGGGTATGGTTAAAAAAAAAAAAATACAATGCCTGACAGGCAAACATATTCTTCATATCTACAAGTAAGAAAAGTGCCCTTTTCTCAGAGGGACCAAAACCCCAGCTATGTGTACTGATACAGCAATTGCTAATTAGTCAACTATTAATCTCTAGCTTTTTCAGATTTTCAAACAACACTTGGGATATTTCTGCTAAAAGGTCTAATTTAATATCTAATTTATTGTTTCTGTGTTAGGATCACAAACCTATATACCTAACACTCCTCTATGAAAATATATACAGAGCTCATTACACCTGGTTAGTTTTAATTTGATGCTTGTCCCCAAATCACATCAGCATTATAAAACTAATAAACTGAAAGCATAGTTCCAAATCCATCATCTTGGAAGAATAAAACTTCAGCAGAAGTGATAAAGAACGCATTTTTTTCAGTACAAAACAGCATTTTAAAGTTTAAGCAATATTTACTGTATAAATCAATGGCATACTTTGTTGCACCATCATCATATGTTCCCATTAACACTATCGTTCCATCCTGGATGGACTTTAGGAATTCAATAAATGGTGCCACATCTGAAAAAAAAAAGGCAAAAAAAGAACACAAAACTGTTAATAACAAGCAATCGTTCAATATTTAAACACCTGCAATGCCTTTCTGCAAAGACATTCCTCTTTAAATATTTAAAAATGTACTTATAAATTTAGCATCTTTAAGTGGGAGAAAGACAAAATGCAGAGAGAACTCTTTCCTTTTATAGAAAGAGTTTCATCCATACTGTGTAAAGATATAACCACTAGTGGGAACTACTCAGGAGAACAAGCACATTTGATTAACCATATAATTCCCCCCTGACCCAGCTACTTCTGTTTTTTTTTTTTAAATTTGCACTCTCCTCACAATTGCAAAGGTAGAGGTGAAGCACTCCCTTAACTATCACCTTAAACCACCACAGCAAATGAAGCCTGAAGAAAGGACTGGAGAGGTGTGGGGGGGTGGTGAGGGGTAGGGATGCAGTATTTCAGTTGTTTCTCTCTAACCAGCTAAGGTAAGTGCACCTACCTCCTCCCCACATGTCGAAGAATTTGGTGTCTAATGGTTCTCCTGTTTTACCTGCAGAAAAAGACATCTTTGGCATCATCAAACAGCCAAAGTTATTTTACAGACAACATGCCCAACTCCTCTTAATGACTCTTTCAGAGAAAGTGCTGAAGACACCATATAAACAATCAATTACTGCAGCCTTATCTTTTATGAAGATTGCTCCTTAAACACCACAGTAGTTTGTGAAAAGACACAGGAAAAGGTAAGGGGAGTTGGGGAGAGAAGGTGCAAACTTCTTACTTTAACTTTAGTGGAACATAAAACAAAACAAAACCCCCACACGCTCAAAAGCCGATAACAAAGAAAATTCACTCCACACTTACTTTTTTTAGAGTTATTTTTGCAAATAATAGATAGTACAGCTATAGGTTGCCTTTAGTACCACGTGGAAAGTAAGATCAAAATTACACTGTGTTTTGTTACAGACTGGAAATTCTTAGTTGATTTAAGCATAGAGAGCAAACAGATGAAGAAAGTGGTTAATACAGTATATTCATTAACTTTTTTTTTCCCACTATGCTGTCTACAAAGGCAGTATTTGATGGAAGGTAGAATTCTCTTCTTCATTCATACATTCATTTAAAGTTTGGAAGGCAATCAGAAAGACTGGTAGCCATACAATACAAAGCCAGGTAGCTTGGGTTTGAACAGACTGAGACAATTTAGGAAGGCAAAATATGATTGGGCAACTATTGTTCAAGTCATGTTTAGATGATGTAAACGTGAGTAGAATCGTACTGGGTTTGTGTGGCAAGGTTTTGGTAGCAGGGGGCTACAGGGGTGGCTTCTGTGAGAAGCTGCTAGAAGGTTCCCCTATGTCGAATAGAGCCAATGCCAGCTGGCTCCAAAATGGGCCCAGCGCTGGCCAAGGCCGAGCTCATCAGCAATGGTGGTAGTGCCTCTGGGATAACATAGTTAAGAAGGGGAAAAAGCTGCTTGCTCAACAACAGCAGTGGAGAGAGAAGTGAGAACATGTGAGAGAAACAGCCCTGCAGAGACCAAGGTCAATGAAGAAGGAGGGTCAGGAGGTGCTCCAGGCGCCGGAGCAGAGATTCCCCTGCAGCCCGTGATGAACATCGCGGTAAGGCAGGCTGTACCCCTGCAGCCTGTGGAGGGCCACGGTGGAGCAGATCTCCACCTGCAGCCCATGGAAGACCCCACACCGGAGCAGGTGGACGCCCGAAGGAGACTGTGACCCTGCGGAGAGCCCATGCTGGAGCAGGCTCCTGGCAGGACCTGTAGCCTCATGGAGAGAGGAGCCCACGGTGGAGCAGGTTTGCTGGCACATGTTGTGACCCCACAGGGGACCCATGCTGGAGCAGTTCGTGAAGAACTGCAGCTCATGGGAAGGACTCATGTTGGAGTGAGTGCCCCTGTGCCACTGAGGAGGGAGAGACACTGGGAGTGAAGTTGAGCCCCGGAAGAAGGGAGGGGTGGGCGGGAAAGTGTTTTAAGATTTGGTTTTATTTCTCATTATCCTACTCTGATCTTATTGGTACGAAATTAAACTAATTTCCCCAGGTTGAGTCTGTTGTGCCCGTGACGGCAATTGATGAATGGTCTCTCCCTGTGCTTATCTTGACCCATGAGCCTTTCATTATATTTCCTCTCCCCTGCCCAGCTGAGGAGGGAAGTGACAGAGCAGCTTTGATGGGCACCTGGCGTCCAGCCAGGGTCAACCCACCAGAGAATCCCAAAATAACATGAATTCATATTGCACTGAAACGACAAAGAGCTGTCTCAGTGCTATAAGGAATTGCTTCCTACACATTAAGGACAAATCTGCCAATACTGATGTTCAGCTTTCAAGGTGACTCATAGGTAAACTTCTTTGATTTTAATGAAAGTTAAGAATCTTGAACACAATTACATAACGTGATGTATTTAGGGACAAGATCTATAGATATGGACTAAGCAAATATACTGATTTCAAGCTAGGAAATAATGAACTAGTCTTTCTATATAGTAACAGAATTGTTAAATAAGTTTCACTGAAAAAAGAGCAACAGAAGAATTTAGTCTAGAGTCTTATTAGTGGTGGCAACACACAAAAGTCAAAACAAGTAGCATGCATCTCATGCATTTTTCCATTTTATTTGCGCATTAGGAATTTATCTGATGCACTGCTGAGATAATCATCACAGCACTCCACATCACTATTTTTACTACACAGTTTTAGGGAAACAAAAATGCACTGAGTTTTTCTACTTTCTAATAAAAAGGTGTAAGTGTCAAGATCTGACATTATGTCAGTATAAATATGCCAAATACTTCCTTTTCTCCTTCTAGTTGCCGTTCACCATCCCTTAGTATTTCACCTTAAATTTCAAAAACAATTTGAAAGACAATCTGCTCACTTAAAGTGTCACTTACCATTGACCAAGGCCACATTTATTCCTCTGCCAACATTATTTTTAACCCCACTCATTAAACTGAAAGAAAATAAACAATTTAATTTTTAATAAGACAATTTTCTGATTTGAAATGTTTCTGGTTTTTAAATAAGATCAATGAAATCGTAAGAGACACATAACTGAAAAGACCACATGTTCATGACTACATAAATGAAGCAAAATCTCCTTGAACTAATCTACGTGCTCTTATGGCACCACTGAATTGAGAAGAACAAATCAAATACTCCCAGTTGTATCCAATTCATTTGATCATTTGATTGCTTAATCATCTTGGCTTCAAAGTATGTGTGTATATTAAAAACATCACCAAAACCAAAGTGCTATTAACGTATTTAAGAAAATTCCTTGCAGTTAAAGAGCCTGAAAAAAATAATAATCTGAGGAGCTTAGCACAGTCACGTAACCAACATTTTCAGCTTTTTTGTAAGCACATGATGAACAAAAATGTGTTAATGAGTTTAAAAGCTAACTGAACAGAGGTATTTAAAATTAATATTGCAGCATAACCCTAAGAAACAAATAAGTCAAAGCAGTTCACTACTTGTACATATAATAGGAAACCTAGATCCAAGGAAAATAGTTAATACACTGATGAAACTTTAAACAAAAGTTGAATATAACCTTGGAGTAGTTACATATCCCAACAAAACTGTCACAGACTATGACAGCAACTACTTGGCCAAAATCAGAGTGGTAAGGGATCTGAAAAGTATAGATGCATTGTGAAATGGAAGCCTTTCAGGGCTGTAAAGAAGAGCTAATGGGAACATTAAGACTGTTAGCTAGGGTGCTGTGCTGCTTCGGATCATGATGGGTGTATCACTCCAGAAAGAGGAAACTTAGAGACCTCCTTCTCCCTTTTCACTGGCACTGTATAAAGATCTTTGTTGTTTCTCCAGGCCCCAAATATCCCAGCATTAATATTTTGAAGCTAGTAGTCAAAGAGTTAACACAAACGAGGAGAAACAGGAGTAAGGGTCGAAATTATTACACAAGATAATGAAGAAGTCTTCAGCTAAGATTCAAGAAAAGCTCCTCAGCGTAAGCATACAGGTACACATCTCACACTGTAACAGATGCTTTAATTCCATCCTGATCAGGGTTGCTTCAACCTCCCTAGTTTGCCCTAGGAAGGGGCTGCAGATGTGTACAACCCTGTTATGTTCAAAACTTTTTTCATACTTCCTCTGTGATCATACGATTTTCAGGTCATGTCTGAACATCCGTTCTAAGCCACACTTCAGAATGACGGCATCCTTACACACACGACTGCAGCATCAGCTCTCCTATACTAACCCATTAGTGATGGGCCAGAAAAAAAGAAATGGTCTATTCACAGAAGAATGACAGAATTTTCCTCTCTGATGCTATCTTTTGCACCCAGGATGAAGACAGAAGCCAAAATTTACATGAATATCAAATGTAATAGATAACCGTATCAGGAACAGACTCAGTATTAGCTAGTTCAGAGAAGCTGTGAGAGACTACTGGTTTATGGTAACTCTTGGTACAGTGACTTAGGTTTTAAAGAACTAGTAATCAGAGATGAAAGACTCCATATTACTGTGTTAGTCTAAGTCATACTATCTGCCAAAAAATTTCATCAAAAATTAAAACTCTAATTCAGTAACTTCTGAAACAGGAGACTTGAATTTTTTCTGCTGAAATCCAAAATTAAGTCCTAGTTGGTAGGGAACTCCAGAAGTATTTTAGCTACTGCAGAATCATTTCTTCTCTGATCCCATGATTTTCATGTCACGTCTCATCATCTGTTCCAAATAATAGAAACATATGGCAAATGAAGACTGAAAGCATGAATGAAAAAAGGCAGTGAAGTTCTGAAATAACTCATTTGCTCATATAAAATTTAGTGGAAATTTAATTTACAAAAAAATAAGAATATCTTTTTATTTTAGCCACAATATTCTCTGCAAAGAAGTACCAGTCACAAAATACCCAATACTGGGGTGACTAGACACTGAAAATCCGCACATATATAACAACAGTTATAATCCATTTCAGAGAACAAAAAAATGCTGAAAAATTATATGTAAGAGCCCTAGTTATTAAAGGAATGTAGTGGGACATTCTGCTATAAGGTTACTGCAGCACAAATACAGAACTGCCTTCATAATAGAAGTAAAACTGCACAGAGAAGTTGCTGGTAAAGTAGTGTAGCAATATCGCCTCTTCTTCTAAAAAGCCCAAGAAGTAGCAAGAACAATATTTAATATTTTGAGGATGACTACAGTATGTTTTTTCTAATTTGGACTATGTCCTTCCAATATAGGAGAACAACTGAAGTAACTGAACTTTTACATCAGAATTCCTATTTCACACACACATATCTATATAATTACAAAGAAAAATTGTGAAATTAAGTGCATTCTGAATTATATCAGCACCTTTAGTGCTCTCAAACCAAGAGACATCCTTACATTTAATACGCAGCAAAACACCTACACTGCAAGTATCACTGATAAATTATGAAGCCTCGTCCCTGCTTCCTTGTCTTGGAAGTATGAAGAAGAATACAAAGTAATCAGAAAAAAGCATTTTGCAGGACTGAGTTCAGAAAATATCACTAAAAAAGAGCTACTGAAGAGTAAATAAGTTCTTTCAGAGCTCTCAGATACCACTTTACACACTTGAGACAGCTTGTGCACCAAGTCACAAACACTATGGGCTGTAATGTGACAGTCTTCTCACAGGAGGGCAGCCGTTCACCAGCTTTAGAATTCTTCCAACCATTTACAATCAACAAGTCATGAGAGCTATTGAGAGAGAAATCAAACATCTCAGGAGAGAAGCAGGAGATAACACAAAACTAATCAAATTTTCTGGTGGACATTTAAATACACATTACAAGTCCTCCTCAGAAGGAATTCAGGAAGATTTTTGCCAATGGAAACTGGACTTAAGACTCCAATAGCTGTGCACTAATATTAAAAGAATAGATAATTTCTTGCCAGCAACTACTTTCTTTTCATCACTTTCTTCAGCGAAATATCCAGTATTTTTTTTACAAGAACAACAATCTCTTCTTAGTTAATCAGTAAGCAAGACATTTAAAAAACAAAACAAAAATAAACCTTACAATCCCGAAGTTAAAATATTATTTGCGCTCCCACAACATGTAATCAGTGAATCACCCTAAATCTTCACAGATATTAAGCTTCCTAGCAACCAGAAGGAGAAGCTGGCAAGTTTTGTAACACCAACAAAAATACCATGCAGAGAGATTAGACAAGACTGTCCAAGGTCACAAAGCGAATCAGTGATAAGAATGGAAAGCAAAACCTAGCAGCTTTTAGTTAGTACGTGCCAACGGTGAGCTCGTGCTCGCTTTGCACGTGCTCCCCAACTACACCGTGATGCTCCACTGCAAACACACTCCTACACAATCGAGCAAGCTTGAGCTAAGTCGGCTTCACAGAAGAATGGCTTGAAATTTGAATGGTGCTTGTGTTTCTACTAATAACACAAAGTGAAGACACTGCACATGTTTAGTTGTCAGGGAAAACAGCTCCCATTTCAACTTCGCTACTTCTTAATTGCTAGAGGTAACGCTAAAAATATAGGCTTCTCTTTAAGATCACGTAAGACTAATCTTACAGTGTTACTTCAGAGAGTAAAGTGATGAAAAACATAAATCAATACTTTTTATTCTCTTACAGATTAATTATGCTATTTCCTATATTACGTGGGGTTGTTTTGTTCACAGTGAAGTCGTCATTTGCTCTAGAATTCATTAGCACCAACTGCTGTATGTGCTAGATGAACCATGCTGTACTAACACAGCTTGTGCTCAGAAATAGCTAAACTTGAATAGTTTAAACGCAAATGGAAGTCAAAGGCTTGTAAGTGTAACTGATATAAAAAAAAATCGCTTTCTGACAATGCTAACATTATGTCTTTTCTGACATGTGACATGTAAAATTGAGTGGATACATTATGTTATATGAAGCCGCACACTCTGGGTGACAATGGGCAGGGACAAGCTAACAGCAAAGAAACAAAGAGTCTAAGAATAAATATTAATGTTCCCATTATGGGGATTACTGAAAGGTACTAAGTTAAATACTCTTGAAAGGTATTCAGTTAAATACTCTAGGCACAGTATTATTGATAATACTGTGTTAAAATTAGTTATTAGAAATACAGGACAAACTCAGAACTAAACTGTGTTTCAAGCAGTTCCTCTCCTTATTTCACAATTATTTTATTAACTTTATTTACCAGCAGCACAATTAAATAACTACTGATCATTAAAATACTATTTTTCCCTTTCAAAGTCATTCTTTAAGGAAAAGTGGAAAGCACATTCTGACATTGGTACTATGGAAATAGATAGTTTAAAAGAGGACTTGCAAAAGACACTTGTACAGCACAGTTCTAGCTGATGACATTCGGTTAGAATTATCAAGTCTATTACTATGAGAGGCACAAGAACAAGTTACTTCACGAGATATTAAGTTATAATGCAACATAATTTTTCCATGTGGTCAAACCATTGGCAAAACAAAACCTACAATCATTTAAATTACTGATTTTTCTTGTAAAGTGATCAAAAACAGTATTTGAAAGAGACAATTAGAGACAACACGTGAAAATACTTACACATTATCTTCTACACAAATTTTAGGTCCGACTACATTCGCTGCTCCACTTGCCATTTTGAATGCAAAATGCTTTTCAGGACAAGCTTTAGAGATCCCACATTTGTATCTTGGAGGTTTTGTAGCTTTCAAGATGAAATAAAATAGGATTTTAGAGACAACACCACAGGCAGGCTAACAGATAAATATCAGTTAGTTTTCTGAAGGAATTCAAGGAAAAGAGCAAACAGAAACAGTATCTCATCTGCAGTTTCATAGCAGCTTAAAATAATCTTAGGTTCCTGCAGTACCTCATTATTCTACTTCTTGTTCTCAGCCCTCTGCTTGCTCTAGCACTGTCATCAAAAGCCACAAGGCAAAACTACAAGTGAAATGCTGGCAAGAAACAGACTTTACAAAAAATTTAGGAAAATCAGGAAAAGAGGAAAATTAGTTTCTGATTGCATTTGAAGTGTAATTAAGACTTTAACTATGAAAATTCAACAGTCTTTCTGTTGTTAGTGAAAGCTAGTCACAGCAGCAACACATGCATATGAACACTCACAGCGTGCAGCTGCATCCAGTGCTGATCTGGCTAAAATGCAAAAAGAAAGTTTTACAAGATGTTACTATTAAAGTTTAATCTGCTATAAAACATCCTATAAATTGAAAACCTTTCTGTACCCCTATAAAAACAGGCTGGTTGCAACAAAGTATCAAATACATCTGAACGTTATGTTCCAATATAAAACCTTTATATGGTACAAGAATGAAAGTGATCGGGCACCACATTTAGAATTTACAACTCTGATTAACACAAAGGTCCATGGAGACACAAAAACACCGGGGATCCGTGGAATTGTTGGCACTGAAGTGAAATGAATTCCCTTCTTACAGCTTCACCAGGATGGGGGCTTCCTTTCACCTAACACTGGAAGCCTCAACTCAGGTGTATTTGAACCTAACCGTTCATTACTCCCTTTCTTGGACTAGGAAGAGACACAAGTGACCTCATCATGCACGTATCTATGATACATCTGTAATAATGACACCTGTGTCTCTTCAACGATTATTAAAGATGCCTCTGGCGACTGGTTCAAATGTCAGCTCACACTGTAGCAATCTGGAGTTAAATAACATGAACCCTAACCACATACTTAAAATCGTGTTTTGGTAATGAAAAGCCTTTTTAAAGTTAAAGTTGGTTCAAAACATACACTCTGAGTTTTAAGTCATCTCAGCTACAAATCCTTCTCCGTGTAGAACCTAGGCACATCTGAAATGTTTCGATTACTTCACATTCAGTTGTACATGGTAGCATACCTGTGTAAGCAAACAAGCCCAACCAAAACACAAATTCTGAATTGCTTAAGCAGCAGAAAGGCAGAGTACAGATTTCCAGAAACATCATTCAAGTCACCTAAGTTTACAACTCCAGACTAAGACTGTAAGTGCCAGTAAACAGAAAAAGCAGCTAAAACTATGCATACGTGGCAGGCAAAAGAATAAAACAGATTACGAGAGCAGGNAATTGCTTAAGCAGCAGAAAGGCAGAGTACAGATTTCCAGAAACATCATTCAAGTCACCTAAGTTTACAACTCCAGACTAAGACTGTAAGTGCCAGTAAACAGAAAAAGCAGCTAAAACTATGCATACGTGGCAGGCAAAAGAATAAAACCGATTACGAGAGCAGGCTAAATATTTCATACAGAAAATAACTTACTACACATATACATTATATATGTCTGATACATTTACAAAAAATAACAAGTATACACATCAGAAGTAAGCACAGAATTCTTCTTAAGTGTAAGAGCCTAATTCAAGCGTAAAACAAAATGAATATGATATTCTTGATTATGGCTCAAGTAAATATTAATAGATGTTCAGAGAAAACAAAGTTATCACTTACCAAATATGTGTCCTAAGTTTGCATCCATTTTTATTTCAAACACTTGAGATATGACATAAAATGTCAATAAAAATATTGCTACGACTACTACCAACTTTGCAGCACCTATACAGAAGCAGAGAAAAGTTTCAGAAAATTATCTGCAAATGATAACACTAAGTTTATCAAAATTAACTACATGAGAAATGTGTACCAGACTACATTAAGGGGAACTCCAACAGGATGATCACTTGCGGACTCACTAAACAGAAGTAATCTGCAGGAAACTGACTTTATAATGTAGGATGAAACTGAGCCAGTCCATCAGGTTACCATACCAAACACATACCCCGCTCTCAGCTTTCTCCAGCTTCATGCTTGTCTGACACCACGGTACATCAACTCAGCTCAGCAGCCAGGAGAAACCACAGACTTTTCCGTGGAAATCTGGCTTAACAAGATGAACTAAGCTGACCCAACTGCCTGCTGTCCAAAGCGGAAACTCCCACCTCCCGCTATTGCACTTTCCTGCTCTTTGCCGTGTGTACCTGTTTCCTCACTGCTCACAAAAACTCCCTCCCCATCCCCTTCCCCAAACAGAGCTACTTCTATTTTAAAGTATGGCCAAAACTGAGCAATTAGGGATCTGTTCACATACTGTAGCTTGGCTGCTT
>VZSC01000226.1:407405-423961 GCA_013398225.1 Steatornis caripensis | reverse complement strand
AAAAAAAAAAAAAGGCTCCTCACCTCCTTTTCAACAAATTTAAATTACTGACCTTCAAAAAGCAATTTTAAAGACTCAAAATTTAAAAAGTAATAAAAAGCAGTACCTCTCCCCTCCCACTTTTAATATGTTGAAGCCTCAGGTAGCTTAGAGTTTTCCAAGCCTAACTTTCTCCAGTGCTGAGCAGTAAATCTGCCTCCTGGGAGGAGAGCTGGAAGTGCACAACCACAGCAACTTACATCTGAAACGGAAGCCCAGGCGTATGTGGTACTGCCATGAACCCCACCATTTTTCAACATAATCGATGGTAGATTGCTACAGAATAGTCCACTCGGCTTATTGTAAAACATCGACTGACTGAGAGAAGAAGTTAGGTGAGGAGGCATCTCACCAACATCCTGTCTCACCCCAGTATGTCAAATTGTTTGGAAGAAGCAACACTAGAGCATGTTTCTGTTTCTCAAGGATTCTGAAATTCTTCAGAAAAAACCCAAACTTATGTACTCCTGCAGATCTCAGACTGCAGCTGTGATGGGACGATCAAAAAAACCTTAAANAACATCCTGTCTCACCCCAGTATGTCAAATTGTTTGGAAGAAGCAACACTAGAGCATGTTTCTGTTTCTCAAGGATTCTGAAATTCTTCAGAAAAAACCCAAAGTTATGTACTCCTGCAGATCTCAGACTGCAGCTGTGATGGGACAATCAAAAAAACCTTAAAATAGACAGATTACTCAGCCTTCAGAGGATGAGAGATGTTAATCAATCTTTCCAAAAGGCTAAAAAAAGATAAGGGGATAGAAAATGAGAAGAAAGATGAAGAAAGAGATAAGACTTTTTCGTTTGCTTGCAGTTTGGCCTTCGTCTCCAACTCTCCCTTTTTGTGTGCGTGAGCACGTACACACAATGTAAGAAAATATAGACACGAACTTAATTTGAAAATATTATCCTGGAACTCCAAAGATTATTGCATTTGAAGGGATGTGAACCACAGGTAAGCACTAGAGAAAACAGATGATCTGAACATACGTTAAGGAGTGGAGAAAAGGTTTTCAAAGCAACATTGCTTAAAAAGACAAGATGGTACCAGATTTTGGAATGTGCCATGTAGCAAGTGTCACTTGGAAAGCATGTTGTTTCAGTAGATAGTAGGCGAGATGAACAAGAACTCAGTATGAACACTAAACATCCCCTCTACCCTATATCCTGAGCCTTTCAAGTGAACTGCAAGTGCTCCCTCTAAGGGAGAGGTAAGAAATCTCCTAGAAAAAAAAAAAATCTTANTTGGAATGTGCCATCTAGCAAGTGTCACTTGGAAAGCATGTTGTTTCAGTAGATAGTAGGCGAGATGAACAAGAACTCAGTATGAACACTAAACATCCCCTCTACCCTATATCCTGAGCCTTTCAAGTGAACTGCAAGTGCTCCCTCTAAGGGAGCGGTAAGAAATCTCCTAGAAAAAAAAAATCTTCTAGCACTTAAACCAAAACCAGCTTGTTTGCTACAGGTTAAACATTCTATAGGAACGGCCATATTGTCTTAGTAGGCTTTAGCAACAAAAATAGTTAGATGGAATTAAAAAAGAAGCTTGGAAAAGTTATTTTCCACATAATTTAACCATCTTCTAATAATTGCAGCATCTTCCAGTTCTTTATCAGATTTGCTTTAACAAGTTGCTCCCAGTTACACATATTAAGGTTAATAAAACAACTTTAGAAGTGGTGACAAAAATCAGTACTAGTTTCACGCATTAAGCAGGTTAACGTATAACTCTCTTGCAAAAGAAAATGTCATTCTATCCTAGAAGAGCCAACAGTTGCTGCTTCTGTAACACAGCACTACAACTTCTGATAAAAGTGCAATGCATCAGAAACTCAAAACTCTTCAGTTGCCACACAGGCTATTCTACTGCAAGGAAATCTCTAAAATAATATTTTCTTGTAGTGTTACATTGGCAAAGATCTTATTTTTACAACCACTATACCTTCTGTCAAGTAAAATCAATTTCTCAAACACTGTGCTATAGTAACTTACCTCTGTGGAAGGGGTTTTATAGCTTTCAAACTCCCACTAACCATTGAGGAAGTTTCAGACACTATATTATAATAGCGCGTGGCACTTTTACTTGAGGTGTGAGGCAGGGAAGAAATCGCTTCAGACATCTATTGGTCATTTCCTTATTCCTTCACCAACTTACAGAATTATCAGCCAAAGTATATCAACTCATGGCACTTTAACCAGTCACTGCAGATCAGCTGAAGCATTTCAACCAGGTGCTTGCTCTTAGACCATCCCAAATTCCAAAATTTGTTTTATTAAACATCAGTTAAGTGGAATAACCATGTCTGTTATGCCAGTTAAGTTTATTTTAAAACCTTATTGTCACAACTTGTTAATGCTGTCTACGGTACTTGTTTCACAAGTGACAAAAGCCTGATTTTACTGAGCGTAATACTTACCTGCTATTCTCATGTTTAGTCTTCAGCCAGCTAATGACACTACTGCATTAAAAATAGCCACCTAGGGAAAAAGGAAAGCACATCATTGTAATTACAGCCAAGTAAGCACTTTTGTGATTGGTTAATGGTAAAAAAAATCCATAGATTTTCTAGCCTATAATGTTAGCGACAATTGTCCTGAATATCTAATTCTTAACACTCACAGTAAAGTGAAGAAGATTCAAGACGGATTTCTGATGCATTGCTTTCATTTGTTACTCCATGAAATAACTGTTCTGAAAAAAACATTAATTTAATTTCACCAAATCTACTACAAATCTCTGTTCAGCTTCAATGTGCGACATAAGTATTTATCAGTGCTGTATCTGAGCAATTTTGATTTCCTAAAACTTTTTGGCAAAAATCAACAACTCCATCTGCACTGCTCCAAAGCCCTAGCAACTTTCGGATGCGAATTGTTATTTGGCAACATCACGTAGCAAACTATGCTTTGGAGAGAAAAGATTTAAGTGGTTTGTCCTTTGGGTCACTGCATAAACTACATCCAATGGAACTGAAATAAGGGTGTTCTAATACTTTATGCATTATAGAAATGTAATAACACATTTGTCACTCATAGCAGCATCCAGAAGATTCATGTGATAGTCAATGGTCACAGAAGCACCAACCCTAGAACTGTGACTATTTCAGAGTAAACTGAAAACCATTGCCTATGAGCAAACGCCCTGTAAGCACTCAAAAGTTTCTCCTTGAGAAGAGCTTGCTACCAGATAAGGTCAAATGGTGCCACAACCTACACAGGCTCTGCTCAAAGCCCGCTGTCGCCTCCTTCTCAAGCAACTCCTTGTCCCTGGGCAGTGCCAAGTCTCTTGTCCTCTACCTGCAGAGCCACATCTGCTGCTCTCTCTGCACCACAGTCATGGTCAGCCACGGTGGGCCCACACAGCACTGAGCCTGGACATTTTCTGTCTCAAGTTTTCCCTTATTCCTGAGGAGCAAAGAAGATGACCACGTACAGCCACTTGGCAGCCCCAGCACTAACAAGGTATCTGAGCAAATCAGATTTGGCAAACATTGTAATCTTTACTAATGAAGTACTACATATCCATTAGAAACATGGTAATTCATTTTGAAATATTTAAATAGATTAAGCATGTAAAAAATTTTTTTTAAATTAATTGAAATTAGAACTTACTCAGAAACAGAACAGTTCAGGTAGTATATTATCTCATCTCTATTTTTATCATCATAAGTAAGAAAGTGTCGTCAGTTACTTTCAAAAATACATGAGGCATTCAGACAAATAACAGCCTGTAATCAGTACTTCCCTTCTGGATAAAAAAACAAATCTGAATTTGCATTTTGCTGCATAACTACTTACATTTAATATCGCAAAAGGAAACCTATTGGCATTCAGTGATCTTGTTCAATTGTCTACACTAAGGCTGAATTTTTAAACATATAATAACTCTTAATTCTAATCCAACTCGCTGTCCCACACTCCAATCATAAAAGCTACAGCATCCCTAACACTCTACAGTCCTATGCCATGATACAGAAAATTATCAAAAACATTATCTTTTAGAAATTATTTGAAAAACTATTGTTATTAGAACTCAGGAAATGCAAATCTTTTGGAGAAGATCACCAACCCTCCACGTAGTTCTCGTGGTCTGTGCTAGGGAAGAAAAAAGTGACGTTACACAAAGAACCTTTTGCCTTCACTTAACTCAGTATCTGTAACTTCAGTGATTTGTGTCCAGATCCTCTTTGCCAAAGACACAGTCATTGTGCTCTGTTGCTTGAAGTTTCCAAGAAAATGCTCAGCAGGGAAACAAACAGGAACAACCAAGTACAAGTACAGAAATACTTATTTCTACTCCATAAGAATTTGAAAATAAGTATCAACGAAGCTTGAAAAGCAGACAAATGTTTTTCAATGCTAAGGTTGTACTACAATGGAAATCTCATAGCATATTATGGACATAATACAATATGCTATATTTATAGCCACATATATTATATCCATATATAATATCTTCTTTCAGTGAAAGACTAGTATTTATCTCTCTTATAAAAGGCAAAAAGAATCTGCCAGGGCAGATAAACTCACTTTATTTCAAAGACTGTAAACAAAATTATTGTAAGCTCCTTTCTCTCTCCTCCCCACCCATGGAAATAGATCAACATTAAAATAAACACTGTCTGTAATTTGAACAACCACAAGCTTGTTTTAAGTCAGTGCTACAAAAAAAAAGTTTCCTCTCTTTGTTTGACTATAAACAAAAACACAACAAATTCAAAGTACAAGAGCAAGAATATGAACAAAACCAAAACGCAGAAACTAAGTGAAACGATCACATCGTCCAGTCTTGACTGCAGAGTGCCTTTATCTGAACACCCGCATCCTCCCATCTTGGTGATCGTTATTTGTTGCAATCAATAAATATTCAAAGACGCATTTTAAAAAAAATTTAAATGTTTGACTTCCAAAAAAGTAAAAGTGAATGCTATGCCTCAACTTGAAAGGAATTTTAAAAGCTATGTAGAGATTCTTTTCCTAAATTACAGCATACCAAAAAATTGTGGGTTTTGATCCACAGAATAACTACATGAATGCTACAGTACAGATGAACATTGCACAGCATTTTCTAGCTGCAACAGATGTTGATTTATGAATGCCAAGTCCTTTTCCTATACAGTATTATCTTTTTATTATTATTATCAAAACCAGAACAGGAATAAAATAGGACAGCCCATGAGCCCTTATGAATGGGTATAGACCATTACTCCACATCTTTAGTATCAGAACTCATAATTGGAATTACAGAAGTGATATCAAAATGGATCTGGAATTTCTCATAGTGCTTAGTTTAGGATCATTTAAAAACAAAGAATACAGGACCACAACTGAGCTTGCTCAGACTCAGATGCACAAAAACAGCATCAACAACGTTCCTTTAATTGCTCTAGGAATGGGCTAAAAACGCAAACACTATTTCTCTCCTCTTTGACATAAGATTCCATCAAGCAGACGCAGAAGAATTACAATCTAAGTGCCTTCTTGACTTATAATGCTCAGTAATATTAATAACCACTTTATTACTATATTAACATAATTTGTCAGATGGTACAGCAAGGCTCACGTTTATCACTTATTAGTCAGAGACTGAGGCAGAAGGTGCAGCCTACAGCAGGGTCTATAGGCAGCACCCCAATGAGCAGAGCAGAACCCTATACAGATGCAAAGACCAAAGAAAGCACCATGAAACAGTCAACAGAAGCGATCAACATCTACAAGTCACAAAGTGAAATGGCCAGATTTGGGGAAACATTATGTTGCATGGTTGTGAAACATGGATTTTCTTTGTCTTCAGATCTCACATGCACTATCAAGTGCCTTGAAACAAGAAGCTATCCAAAGAAGAACCTAAAACCCATGCCTTCAGATAACTGTTTTCCTCTACTTTAAGAGAAACGAAGTTGTTAGGCCCCAGGATAGGTTATTGGAAGGACAGTTGTGGCAAATTCTAAGTTTACATCTATCATGGACAGCAGCAAAAGTATTTTAAGTCTGAACAAGTTCTAGTTACAATCAGCATAGTCAAATACCTGAACGCGGCTCATGCATTTGTTCACAAGGTGAAGATCACTGTGAATTTCAGCTATTCTATTAAACATCAGACAATCCTAGTTGTCAAAGAAAACTTGTGCAACTCCTCGTGAGCCTAGAGGAGCATGCTCTCCTTTTCCTGTGATCTCACTCAGTGCTAAAGGTGCGGACACATCTCCTCTCAGCAACAACCACATCTGTCAATGAGCTTCCTGAACCTTGTCATCACCAATTCACAGGAGGCAGCATTCAGGAGAGCAATCAGTGGCAAGTCGTTCAGAGCAGTGACCTCTCAACTACAGTAAGCCATATCCACATTCTTAATAAAGAGTACAAAACTACAGAGAGGTTCTGGTCTACACGCTGGTAGACCAGGCCTCTTGTCAGTAGGTGGTGGATATTTTTTTTATAAGACTTCGATGATGCTAGCCTTCAGCTGAGCTCAGCCAGCCAGCCACGCTGGTCCAACGAGATGGTAAAATTCCAGTATGTAAAGCTGTGAAACACTGAATAGTAGAAAATAAAGGAGGGAATGCTTTGTTAGTTAAATTGATGCATAAAGCTCTCTGAACTCATAGACCATGATGGACTTGCCAACAAAAGTAAGAAAAAAACCCCCAGATGACAGGCAGGAAGCTGGTGCTGCCCTATTAGTGAGTTCAGAAACTGCTCTTTCAGCACAGCCCAGGGCATGGGTTGCTCAGTCCCTCAAGAATAGGAACGAAAAGGTAGACGGCTCACTGAACCAGAGAAGACAAGTTGTTAAACGTTATAAATCCTTTTGGAAGGCTGGCATGTCATTGTCCAGTTCGCTGATGGAGATGCACATCTACCCGTGCAGAAAAAAGTTATTTATTCTGGATGCAAACTACTAGGGAGTGGATTTGTGGAAAGACAGTTGGGAGCTGAGGTTACTGGTTGCTTTTTTTTTTTTGTTCCACCCATTCTTGTGCATTGTATTTTGTCCCAAGGCAGAGGCAATTTCCAGATGTTGTGATTTGTAGTGCCAAAGCCATTCCAAGCAACCCCCATGACAGCCCAAAATGCTGTACACAGGGCAACGTAACAAAAGTAGATGAAAAACGGCAAACAGCAGCTTACAATAAAACAAGGAAATGAGAAAAGGGCTTACAATAAAAAATGGCTTACAATTAAAGAAGGAAGAGAGAAAAGGGCTTTTGTCCACTACTTTACCACTCAGTTTCATTCTTCAGTGGATTTTTAGTTTGCTGCTCTGCTTGCTGATTAACTTGCACGGGAATGACAGACTCAACACAAATTTGACAAATTTAGTATATACGTCCACATAGCTACTGCACATACTCCAATACATGCTAAAACTAGCTTCAATCAGTTAAAAGTAAGTATCTGCTGCTCTAAAGTGATCTGTGTCTCTTGAGGGAATGCTGCCAGGTATTTCACACAGGGAGCTTATATTATAACTTCATTTAGGAAAACTATGAGCCTACAATCCTGCCAAGCAAATCACCATCACATTTTATTAGTTGATATAAAGTTTCTAACATGCTGAGTTCTTTGCACATTCATGTACTACATATGATGGTCATCAAGTAAGTTTTCTTCCTAGAATGAAGATGCAAGAGGAAATTGTAATGAAGTGAGTAAAGTAATTGATAAAATACACACAAATGGTTCTTATTAATACTGCCACACCGATGTAATGCTGAATGAAGTTCAGATTTCAATCCTGAGCTGAAAGCAATTTGATTCAGTCAATTCTTCATGAGCCTTGCTCAACACTCTTCCCTAGAGATAATGCCATGGGACACATGACATAGGGCACATGTCACCCAGGTACAGCTTCTGCCCTACTCACTGCACGTGAAAGCTTCAGCCACTTGCAGTGTACTTCTGTTTATAAGGGGTTTTCAAACAAATGTTTTTATGGATAACAATGAGACATGCAGATTAGTCTACTTCATTCCCAAGATAACACTATTTCCACCAGCAATTTGATAGCGTGCATAGATTATACTTATGAAATGGGCACACAAAACCAAGCAGAGATGAGAGGCTAAAATTTAGAAGGTCAAGATAATTTTGAATTCTGACCTTCGTTGATTAGAAAAAGTTACCAAAATCAACAACGATATTTAATAAAACAGAAAGTAATACACTTCAAAACAGACATCAAATGGGGCAAAACAGGCAGCAGTAATGAAGAAAAGGATCCAAGAGATTATAGCCGCTTTCTAATATCGGGGTCAACAATGTGGTACTGCTGCAAAAGTGTAACTGCTCACTGTGAACTGTACCAATAGCACTGCCGTGTGTGAAAGAAAAAGCAGTTATTCTGCTCTGCCTAAACAAACAAAAATATTCTGCTGTATGTGCTATCTAGACTTTTAACTGCCACCACATGTGGTTTTTCATCTTTCCAAGCCTATCTTAAGGCATAACCCCCAAATGGAAGAACCTACATAACAATTAAATGACCTAAATAAAACAACTAAGGGCTAAAAGAATCAGGTTTGCTTTGCAAGAAACTGTGAAAGCAAAGAGAAGTAAGGAATGGACACCTTTGCCTCTTACCTCCAAGGTGTAATTTAAAAATTATTTTAGAAGATGCTTAGATGGACTGTTCTCAATGTCCACTGGTTGCTGCTTATCTATTTGTAGCTATAGTGTTGAAAAAAAAACAGCTTTCCAGCTACAAGGATAAGCAAGAAATATAAAAGAAGGCTATAAATCATCATAAAACTCTGGAAAAATGTGACAGGTTTTCTTAACCTAGGTAGTCTACAAGGTGTGAGTTACTGTTCTCTTCAATATGAACCCCATCTTTCTGCACTATTATATGCAAATCTGTCCCCAGATATATAACACTAAATCTGTATCAGATTGAGATGCTTTGAATGAAATTCAGATGAAAATTTTTTCCCCCGCAAACAGGATTTAAAAGTTTGTATACTTTCAAAACTCGTCAGATAACGTTGCATCTGTTTTTATCTGTATTTACTATCTGTCAGTATGAATTGCATAAAGTACACTGTACTAGAATTAGATAAACAGTCAAAATTACTTAGTGCCAAAGGAAAAAAATAAAAAGACTTGAGCTTTTATTTTTATTTCTGAGTCATGAGTAGATTAGGCTGATGCTTATTTTTTGCAGCACAAACTGCCTTCCTCAATGATTAGCAGGTGCTTTTTTTTTTTTTCCTGTCAGAGAACAGCTTAAAAAAAAGCAGTTTTTCCTTTCCATACCTGGTAAAATGCAATCAGTGAAACAACATTTTGTTTAATCCACCCTGTGTTAATAGATATCTCAGTCTGTTGTTTTCAAGCAGCTCAGAGCATCGGTGGCTTTCCACTCAAAATTACACAGTGAATCAGATACATCAGGGACAGCGGTAGCTATTCTTATGTGAGCTCTGGTTTAAAACTAGTGGTTGTGCCAACCTGAATTACATGCCACGGACCAAACAGCTGAGACAGTCAAAATCATTCCAATTCTAAATTGGAGTAGGAATCTAGGCTTCTAATATAATCATTTTATTCAAATACGAGATGCACTTCCTTACCCAGATGATTGCTTACCCTTCTGCTAGACCACGCATAGTTTTCCACCATGTTTACAAAATTCATTTAATTTGAAACCAACGACTGGCAGACATAGAAACGGATTACGTTTTTTAAAGAGTAACTAGTTCAATGTTGTTGCATAATCACGCACCATATGTGTCTTCTGATAACTCAGGCTGTGACCCAAGTAGCTGTTCCCTACAGGCACTCCTATATCCATATGAATTCTGTGTGGTTGTGGCAGAACGCCACACAGGCAAAAGGTTTATTCACACAGAACAACTTACAGACTTGCAGATACGTATTTTTTCTCATTTGAGACAAATACTACCATGAACTTCTTAGAAAAATGATACCACCTAAACTATATTCATCCACATACGTGCAAGATTCAGACAGATATTCTGACAACACTGAATTAGACCCAAAGCATTTGCTTGTTAAAACAAGATTTTATTTTACTGCTACCAACAGCAGGAAAAACAATGTAATTTTTTTGCTTGCAGTTCGTAATTCTGCTACTGTTGCACGTCCTATGTTGCAAATAGTGCTACCTGGTTTCACTTTTAAGAAAGGAAATACACACGAGAGGCAGCATTACTTGGCCAGAGTGTTTCGATACCTGATGTGCAAAACAAATGTTTCCCAAATGACATATCAAATTACTGACCATGAAGGCTTTTGCCAGTGGCATCAACCCAGTACTTCCACCTTAGGCAAAACACAAGCTAGTCTGCCTCACAAACAGAAAAATTCTCCTGAATCCTGGGAAGCCCAAGATAAAAGCACTAAGGCATTCTACCCTCTGAGAATGAAACGCAATCCATATTCCTTTTGCAATTAAAACAAACAAACATGAAAATCAACAGAAAAACCAAACCTCATAAGCACCCAACCCCTACTTTGAAGACCCTTCCCAAATATTACACAAAACTTACAGGTCCATATATTTAAAAACAGAATTTAATTTAAGGTCCCTAAAATCCATACTATTTAATGTGATAAAGCAAACTGTACCATTGCTGCTGATATACCTATTAAAGAGACTCTTAGCCTTGGTATTTCATAGGGTTGGCTAAAATCACACAGAGAAATTCAGATAGATAAAATCCCCAAGGACAAATTGCTGAACCTCATTGACCCACTTGTTTTCCAACTTCATCACAGAGCAGTACATAATCTCACAATAGAGACTTAAGAGAGTGAGGTTTAACATTTTCTTCTGTCAAATGATGAGCAAACTATTTCATAATTGAAGGACTGCTGCAATTAGTACCTGCTTAATAGTTCAAAACCACTGATATGTTTTCTGTAGTGTTTTTTTTTAAGAAACAAATAACTTAAATTTCATATGACAGAAAAGTCTGTTCAGTCTGTCTACAACAGTAAAGAGTAAATAAAGTTTTGCAATGCATTTATCTGCAGGATCACCAGGTCTTACTCGAGACAAGGCATTGCCAGAAAGAATCCAATAGACATTTCCAAAGTACAACAACTCTCACATCTTTGTATCAAGAAAAAAATACCAAGCCTGTTGTCAGAATAGTGCATCACTAGCACGCATCTTATCCTGCCCCTTACAGCAATAGAAATACCTTACGAAACTGTTGTGGGTCTGAAGAACAATTAACATACAAATAATCACTATGACTTGATATAATCACACAGGACCACAGCAGAAATTTATTTGAGGCTACGGTTACAGCGCGTCACTTCACTCTGGGGCCCATTTTAAATAAAGTTATCAAGCAAGCAGAACAGGAAAGGAGCATTACAAATACTTCCTCTATAGGTCTAAGTTGACTGCAGGAAGACCTGTCTGCTCCTCCACATTATCCTTCTCAGGCACAACCAGATTCTAAAAAGTAGCTTCAAGATGTCGGAATGAGATCATCTTCTTCATTCATTTACTGCACAGACCACCACATCACCCTTATCACAGAGCTGCACCGCAAGACCACATACACAGCCAGGCACAGAGCTCCTACATACTTCGCAAGGCAGAGAGGAACAAGGGTAGCAACAGTAGCAAGGGACATCACCACAACACTGCTGCCAAAAAAAATACTATGATACTACTAAGCATTTAAGCCTCTTTAACAAAAGCTCAGCATGATCTGAGGCTGCATGTTGGAGAGGAGTTTTAACCTTTGCTCGTTAGCAAGCTGATCTCACCAGTAAGCTGGGATATGCCTCTGGGGAAGTATGCCTCTGGGGAACTATGACAGCCACTGCTCAGAGCACTTTTGGCATCCCTCCCACCTCTTGCTCCAAGGGATACAGAAACCTCTGCTCCACCACACAGCCCCTTCTCACCCACTGATCTCCCAGCTGAGGCAGCACTTCAGCACGGCTTTGGTCCTTTGCAGGATAGAAAGTGAGTGCTGCTGGCTGAGGGAAGTAACCTGCAAAGAAAGCACCACGTGTCAGCTCAGGGGGCTGAAGGGGTAGCAGCAGCACAGCAGGTCCCGGATGCAGAGGGGCCACGCTATGCCTACAGGACATTGCGGAGTGGGATCATATTGCAGATAGGAGACTGCTGTCAGTGACTAATAACCTCCATCCTGCACAATGCACTCAGAATTGCAGTGTTCCTGTGGTACAGGCAAGTCATTGCTACTGGTCTGTATTAGCACTGGAAAGGCCATCATCTGTGAGTGATGAGGTGGAAGATGTTCAGAAATGGAGAGGAAGTTGGTCATTCTCATGATCCTTAACAAGTCTAGAGTGACTCACTTCTTTCTACCTAAGACACAGCAACAAAAACTGCAGTCTCCAGACTGGTTTCTGAGCATGAAGGGATTAGAACAAAGATCCATAACCTACCTTCCGGCTGGGTGCAATCTTCCAGCAACCAGTGCCAAACGCATAAGCCATATCCGAGAAAAATTAATTGCACAGCAAAAAGAATTCTAGTGGCAATGCATATTTTTATGTATACATATACTCTGTATACTTTAATATTTAGTTAACAACTGGTACACACCACACTAAAATACAACACAGCAATATTCTATCCTTTGAGATTCTAAAACCTAAGGATCATCATAGGTGGGAAACATTAAAGTTATGTGGGATAGCAAGTTACTGCATGTCATCGCCTATGGAGCAATTTGCCACATTAAGTACATGTAAACTAATTTGAGGAATACCACCCCTCAATGACAGAAGGGTGCCTACCACAGTGACCTTACCATTGAGAGTCTATACACAGCTGACATGAAGATGCTGATACGCAATCACTGTATACTGTAACAACTCCTGATGCCACGCCTCTCTGGATCATGCCATCGTAAGAGAAATTCACTAATTCTTACAGAAATTCCTGTAATAAAATTCTGCCTCAATCAACTCAAATGCAGTTCCAAAACCATTCAGGTGTCACTGATACTCAGCTGACCAGCAAACAAACAAAAAGCCAGGGCAGTTCCCTCAACAATTTCACCTGGCATGTGCAAGAATATCTGGGCTGATCCATCAGCAGAAATAAGTGTCTGGGTGCAGGTCAGCAGCTTTCTAGCAGTGGTAGTACTATCTTATACCTGCTTAAATGTTTGTGAAATGATGACTCAAGTAACTGTTGATACCAAAACAGATGAAGAAAAAAGTCTTTGTTACTAGGAGGTGGTCACTTTCTCCTAAAAAAACAGAAAACAGGAGAGAGGGTGGGAGAAGGGAAGCCAGTTGGCCAGTCACAAGAAGAAAGCAAGTCCTATGAATAGAGGGCAGACTATAAGTGTCATCTATTTTGATGTCAATTAAGATTTTAACGCTCATGAGGTGCTCATGAGAACTACCATGCTGTTGCACACAAACACATTGTACAACTTTCTGCCATTAGAACTGACTCAACTGCACATCAAATGCAGGCCAGAGTTTACTCCCAGTAGTTCCCTCTGTCCTGATAGTTTTCCAAAGTTTGTCCCTTCTCCCACAAGTTTCTCCTTTCTCCCCTCTTCCATATCCTCTTGGCACTGAGCTCCAACAAGAGCTGAAAAAAGCTAAGTTGCAGCTCTGTTTGCAAATGAAGGTACAAACTATTTTTGTATCATAGAAATACGGTACTGTATATGGGGAGCAAAAACAGTTGAAGGACAATTCAGTAACTGTTGATAACTCCCTGCGAAAACTTAAGTGTGACTGAATTTCAGGAAGCCTCGGGAAATTAATATTTAATATTGTCATCAATGACTTGGACTACTGAATAGGGATAAGCTTATTAAATTTCTGGACAACACCAAGATGCAGGCAGATACAAACAAATTACAGGGCAGAATTAGAACAACAAATTATTCAGAAAAGTATTTTTTTTCTTTTAAGAAAAAAATAATCCTAAAGTCCTCTCGGAACGCATACATCATTAAGAAAAGTATGAGGAGGCTATGTTTGGATTCATGGTTAGACACAGCATTTTAGATGATGAAGCAGGAAGCCAGGAGCACCTATTTATAGGTTACAGATGCTTTAACATCCATTTGAGTTGAAAATTTTGGTGCTAAGAAATGAAGTCTCAAGCAGCAATACCAGTTCAAAGTTATTTCCTCATCACTGCGCTTTCATTTTCTCACGTCAATGGCCTCAGGCCTGGATAGTACTAGGAAGCATGAAAATTTATGAGAGATAGGTGAGCTCACCTGTCAGGTTGCTCCAGCCCCACTCACCATTTCTCCAGCCTAGGCCACATGACTTTGCTCACTAAGTAAAGTGAATCTTTTAAAAGAGAATAAATATAATTTCTGCCAGATTAGCAGACAACTTTTAGGAGCATCAGGAGGCAAAGCACAGCAGCATCAGGCTGTTAGATTTGCTCAGCCATCTCACAAAGTCTCCTTCTAAGACTAAGATTTCTGATGCTATTGCAGATTACATTTTTCCTAAAGTAATCCTGAGAATTTATGGACAGTCTTGGTTTCAGATCAATGTGAGACTTCCCAGGGGGATCATTCCAAACTGTGAAACAATTACAATAATTCCAGTGCTGCTGACAGCAAAATGATTGTCACAGGGTTGTGCAGGTGGACACTGGCCAAGAAAACTCACAGGTTTAGAGTAATTATGCCTTAAATTCTAAACTTTCTCAGCAGATCGCAGGGAAAAGCTCAAAACTGAACATATATATCACTTATATTAGGGCTTATGGAGATACTGATTGCCAACATTAAGTTGTAAGACTTGCAGTCTTACACTCATTAAGTCAACCCTTTGACTTCACTTGGACTGTATGTTTAAATAACAGAACCTAAGTTCTATTTGAACAACAAATTTTCTTCAAGCAATTTAAATCTTAAGGAACAAGGCCTCTATGCCTGCTGTGGATTCATCTTTTGGCTACAAAATAATCTGTAAGCAAACTGGTATTTTTGCAGCTTACATAGTACTGATCCATCTTATGATCTCACAGAAAAAAAATCCCTTTCCCATACACTATGCCAATATTCCGAACAAAACTGAAACTAAACATCCAGGAGTTCATTTTTTAAATATTAGCTTGTCAAAGTTCCATTAAATTCTCAAACCCTGTCTATACTATTACTCTTTTTTTTAAAGCACTGAGTATTTTCATTAAATGAGGAGCACATACGCCCTGAAGCACTCGGACTGTGCTAAAGAGGCTGGGCAGTAACTTGCGGGTGCCATGAGGCGACTTTTGTAACTATTTACTCTGCACTCTTACTGGGTGAAACGGTCAGGAGCTGTTGGGAAGAAATGGACGCCATGGCCTGCAACAAACCAGACGCCTCCTCCATCCCGAAGGATTAGATGTTATTACACAATACCAAGCTATTTGCTTGCGAAGTGCCTACCTGCAGGCTTAAAGCAAGTTACCAAACTTGCTTCACCACACAGACAACTATGCAAACCAACAGATGAAAAAGATTTCTCCATACTTAAAAGAATCCCTGCGGGGGAATATGTGCTAATGAAGACATTCATACCTTGATTAGTTTCGCATGCTTTAAAAAAACCTGTTGTGCACAGTCATTAACTGGTCATTTCTTTTTTTTTTTTTTTTGCTTCCCTTAAATAATTTACCTATTAGTATGAAATAAATACTTTGTTAAAGGAAGAGGACCAGTCAGCTAGGTTCAGCAGCAAAGAACGCCACGGGCTCTGAGCCTGCGCAGCGTTACGGGGCACACATAATATTACATAGAATATTTGGTATATGCAGAGATCTTTACAATAGTCTGGAGTTATTACAGTATCGCTTAACCTCTTTTAAATGTAAGAAAATGGAAAAATAAAGAAATCAGGTAAGTCACACAGCCCCTCAGCAGCTCAGGCTAAAACACAAATTAAGACATGGTAGCACTTAGCTACCAAAAAAACCAAAGCATATAGAATTACTGCATTTTTTCCTGCTTCATCAACTCAGAGGCTAGAATAAAGAGGAGCGCAGGCTGCTTTGACAGGTATCTCTCTGCAAACCTGAATGCACAGCACCTTTTCCTCCCTTATCAGTTCTCCGTAACGGAGTATTTAAGTGTTTTAGTTAATCAAGAGTTGAGCCTTCAAACCCATCTGCCAACAGCGCCCACGACCCCAAAGAGAGAAGAACCAGAACACCCAGAAGCAGCACCGCTTCCTTCTCCCTGCGCTAAGCCCTTGTTCCAGCAGCAAGAGGCTGCCTACACCCCAAACGCTTCACTTACTTAACGGGGCCGGGGCCTCCGGCTCCACCGAGAGCCGCCACCGCCCGGTGCCTCCGCCTCCCCCCCGCCTCCGGCGCGGCCGGTGCTCCGGCGCACCGAGCGCTCGCACCGGCACCGGGCGGGGAGCGGCTGCCGGCGCCGCTGCCGCCAGGCTGCCCGGGAGCCTCCGCCTCCCCGCCGTGCTCAAGGAGAAGACGAAGGGAATGGGGAGGAGGGGAGACACACAACACCCCCCCCCGCCCGCCCCGCTCGCCGCCCGGCTGGCTGCGCCGAGGGGCCCCGGGGAGG
>VZSC01000226.1:383207-399874 GCA_013398225.1 Steatornis caripensis | reverse complement strand
CTTTTTCTTTTTTTTTTTTTTTTTAGTTTTAACCATATAGCTTGTCAGAAGGAAAATCTATTTAGTACTTTAAAAGAAAAAGAAAACTAGACAAGATTTGAATTCTACACTTTTACTACTTGCAATCAGTCTTTTATCCTGCAAATGGAAACAGCATGAACTGAAAGGAAAATACTGGAGGAGTGAGAGTCTGTTATGTCGTTGCACAGTTAATTTCTAGACAGGACATATTGAAGCTAAAGGCACTTGATTTACACTAGACAGGAGTGTTACTGTGACAGATTTGTGTTACAAAGCATTCTTTTGATGTACTTTCCTTCTTGAAGTACTGTATTTCTGTTAAAAATGCACTGAAGGTGTTTCTCCCTGTACGCTGGTTTATATTATCCCCAAATACTTTCAGAATACACCAAAATTGTTATTGGTTGGTGAGATAATGCACACACAGTTTTCATGGAGTATTAGGAAGAAGCCGAAAGGGATCTTTAGTAGTCACCTAATCCATCTTTCTACTTCCCATCAGACTCATGAACCTCTCGTTACAACTGTTGCTTTAGATTTCTGTTATCTCCATCTGGTGATGGAGAATCTGGTTTCCGTAAGTGATCCATACCATTACCTACCTATAAATATGATCCTAACGTCTAACCTAAACCTTCTTTGCTGTAGTCCAAGCTCATTTCTTCCTCTCATCTACAGTGATGACAGAGAACCATGTATTTCCTTTCCCTTTGCTTTTTATGTATTTGAAGACTTTTTTTCCTGTTTTCTCTCAGCCTTCCCTAAAAAAACCAGTCACACTTCCTCTAATCCTTGTTCACAGATCATGTTCTCCAGACTTTCAGTCTCATTCTCTGGATTTCAATTTCTCTGAAACATGGTGCCCAGCCCCCAAAAGAACTCTCCTACACAGGCATTACCAACCTAAAATCATCTAAGGCACACAGTACTCTTACATGATGGGTTTTTTTCCATTTTTGCCACAGCAATCTTGTTGACTGATGTTTGGCTTTTGCTGTGTATGACCCCTACATCCTTCTCTGTGAACTGGTACCCTGCTGAGAGCTTCCAGTACCGTATTTATGCAGCTGATTTTTCACAATCTAAATTGTAGCCTGTCTTTTTTATACCATTTCTGCTACATGTCAAGATCTTCTTGAAGTCGATCTTGTTCTCTGAAGTCATTACAGGCTTTCGCAGATTGGTTATATCTGCTTATTCAACAATTAGATGCTCCATCATCTGGAGTATTAATGGAAGTAGTGGGCTGTACAAGAGCCAGGACAGACTGCTGTGGATAGCTCAGCACAAAGAGATTTTGGGATTTTACAACCAAGTGCAGGTTTTTTCCATCGGTGTTGCACCCAAGCCATAGCAGTTTTCTCTAATTCTTGTATGGCAAGATTGCTCCTGAAAATCTCGTGAAAGGCAGCGTCCATAACCCTACTACCATCAAGGTACCTGACATCCACTGCTTTTCTCTTATCTACATGGCCTGTCACCTTGGTTCAGTCGCTCACCTAAATAATTTTATTCTTCCTTAGCATAATAGGGCCTTTGATGATTACCTGAGGAAAAAACTTTGGTCTTCATGGTATTTGAAGTAACATTTATCCTGCATTAACAGAAGCTTCATTGATTTCACAGCAATTAAGCAATATTTGCCCCCCCCCCCAACCACAAAACAGATTTAAAGTCATAGAATTATTGTTATTTACACATTACTGTTTAAAAATTGAAATAACTATGAAATTCTATGGTTTTTGAAGCTGCTTGGAGGGGATTCGATTTTATTTCTTGTAGCACCGTTTCAAGCTAAGTGGACACAAAATGCTTGCAGAAACATATACCAGGATTTCCACAGGAAATCAGCCCTTCCAGTATTTAAGACTAATCTGGTATTAATGTGTATTTTTAATCAGAGGCAGGCCTGTAGTTCAATTAATTGAGCAAGGGCTGTTCTGAACTTAAGAGCACTCATCGGCACATATGAAATGTAGCAGTAGAGAGCAATTGATTATCTTTTGGTAACAGCGTGCTTCACTTGATACAGTTTCACTGAGGCCGGAATGACGGAGCTGGTACTCCATCAGAGGCAGGGATTCCTGGGGTAAAATCTTAGAACCAAATGCTACTGAATGTTCAGAGTGCTTTGCTCATTAGTCTGATCCTACCAAACGATGTGGGAGTGTGAAAAAAAAAAGAAAAAGGAAAAGAAAAGAAAGAAAAAAAATCCGTAAAACATCTTTATCTACTTCCAGCAGCGAACAATCTGGATAGAAAATTTCTGATGAAACATTTTCTCATCAGGATATGCCATTCATTGAAATCAAAATGTTCCACAAGAGAATTTCCATTTTTGACCAATTTCCAATGGAATCCGGGCAGGTTTCCAAGACAACTGAGCCTGCCAGTTTCCTTGTCTGTCTTCTCAACAGCCCTTCTGGCTGTTTCTAGGGTATCTTGGGCTTACAGACTCCGTCACTTTGGGGCTGACAGAGTGCTGAGAACCAGGAAGGAAGGACCTTCCATCTTGTGGCTTCTTGGCAGTCCTGATGCCCCAGTCATGCAGGGTGTGAGGCTGACAGGCTGCCCCAGAGCTGAGGCATCATGCAATGAAAAGACTCAAGACTCCTTGGTTTAATTCCAAATTTTAAAATATTAAAAACTTCTACTGGAAAAAAAAAAAAACCAAAACCAAAAAACCCAAAAAACCAAACCAGTATTTCTTCATGCTGTTCTAATGAGTCTGTATTCCTGAGCAGAGCCTAATACTGCAAGAGAGTGCATATCTATTTTTACACACTGTTGTATAAAATTACACAGATGTTAACAGGGCTCTGGAAGGCTGACCACACATAGGTGTGCAAATGATAAAGGTCACACCTGAACACAAGACAAGGCAGTAGTGCCCATGGTGATGCAGTTACATACCACTGCTATTACTAACGCTTTTTTTTCACACTACTTAACAATTAGTTCTTCCAATACCTCCTTGAAGTACTGATAAGTAATTGTCCATTTTAGAGCAAAAAACTGACATGGAAATGTTACTGGTTTGCTCAGAACCGCAAAACATATCAATATCATCAGGTTTACTATTTCACCATCCAGCATACTCTGTTGAGAGCCTTAGTTAACATTAAATATCTTTTTTTGTGCCTTAGATGATCATCCAGTTCTGTATTCAGCCAATGAAGACAACACCTTCCCTGCTTGTTCTTTTCACTTTTCACATGCTAGCCTTACAATCAAAGGACTTACTGCCCTTACAGCTGAGCTCACAGAGGGAGTGTGTGACTGGTTCTTATCCACTTCTGTGTGATGGCATTGCCTCTGTCTCAAACTTAGCCTAACACAGCAGCATGACCTGTGTACTGATTCTGCTGCTGGCTTGGAGATCTACAGGAAAAGGATGGTAGAAAAAAGCCATGGAGATGGTAGCATCGTAAAAGGCGCACCAGATTTTTCCAAACAGGTTATTTGCTATTAATGTTATTCATGGTTGTTTGGCATTCCCACACTAAAATGTTTTGGGAAAATCTCCAATATCCCTTTCATGATGCACAACGTCAAATATAGAAAAATACACAATTAGAATTACTAAATGTGATGAAAATTACTAACAAGCAGCTAAATTAGGGTAATGCATGGCCTGACAAATAGTAAAGCTTCAGTCCAAAAAGAGCTTGGAAAACTTTATGATTGAGCCAACAGAAACCTTATAAATTTATAAGAAGGGAGATGCAAATTTCTGCCCCTGGAGCAGGATAACCCCATGCACTGAGAATTAACTGAGCAGAAATGATGACTGGGCTGGTGATGGGGCTCACAGTAGGATGTTAAGCTGAATATGACCCACTAACATGATGAGGGGGTAGGAGCACATGATGTACAAAGCCTGAGGGAGTTTGTTCAGCCTGAAGAGAAAGCCAAGAGAGTAATTCAATTGCTGTTTTAAACTGTCTAATGAGGGAGGGAGGGTTCAAAGATAAGGCAGAGCTAGTCTCCTCAGAATTATGCGGCAAGTGGACAAGAGTCTACGTTCAAAACCTGCAGCAAGTAAGAATTCAACCAGATAGATAGACTGACACAAAACCCACAGTGGGGGAGATTGTCAACAGAGGCTTGTGGAATCTCCATCCTTGGAAATACTCAAAACCTGCTTGGAAAAGGCTCTGAACATCTTTAACTTTGAAGCCAGCCCTGCTTTGCACATCACGTTGGATCAGCTGATCTAGAGCAGACCTTCCAACCTAAATTATTCTATGCTTCTGTAACTGTGCTGTCATGGGGAATAAGACAGACTCATGTAGGGCTCTGTCAGGAGGACACTGGTCAGTAGGACAGTGGGTGCTCTTATCCCCTTTATGCAGCACTGATGAGGCTGTCCCTGGGACAGCCATGTGCAGGTTAAGGGTCACCAATTGAAGAAGGATGTCAAGAATCAGACAGGACCCACAACACAGTCAAGAGCCCGAGACACTTCACTGATAAGCCCTAAATTATCAGCTAGCTGATTAGGTTTAGCTTGTGCCATAAACCAGAGTTTATGGGATTTAAGCTTGTTCACTCTGGAGAATAATCTTGGGGGTGATCTGATAGCAGCCTGAAACAGCTTGAAGGACAGTTACAAAGACAACAGATGTGAACTCTTCTCAGTAGTGGCAGACAGCTTGACAAGGAATCATAGCCACACAATTGTTATTGGAAGGTTCCATTTGAACTTAGGAATGACTTTATCTTTAGGACAATGGCTCGGCAGAGAAACTGGTCACCCATAGAGACTCCGGAATCTCTGTCCTTGCAGGTTTGCTGGTCCTGACTAGACAAATTCTAGCTGACCTGATTTGATGTTGGCTATAGTCCTACTTTGAGCAGGAGGATGGGCCAGACAACATTCATAAGTCCATTCTAACCAACATTTCTATAATTCCATTGAAATTATATTTTCAAAAACTCTATTTGATTAACATTAAACACAATTGTCCAGCTGAAACCAAGACCTCTGGAAGTTTCTTTATTGCAAATAAACAGGATATCAGGGTAGGACATACCATGAAAAAGACCTGTTATGTTGTACTCATGATTTTTGCTAATCCTTCTTCTCCAAGTATATAGTACTAGCCACTGTCAAATACAGAGCTAAAGGGACCATTAGACTGACATACCTATTAAGGAAAATACTAGTTCTTGATTCCTAAAGAAAAGCATAATGGCTCTTTCTACATTTGTACAATGTGAACGTTTGCTGAAGGTGATTAAAAATCTGACTGTCTTCCAGTCAACAGTCATGGCCTGTAGACACAGTGTGTTCAGATACTGCCTCTGAGGGAGCATCAATTCTTGGCACTATGCAACATCCGTGAAAGTTTTCCTATTGATTAGAGTGGAGCAGGATTTCAAGCAGATAGTCTTAATCTGCCCACTTATAAGACTGTAAAACAGCGGTAATTTACCACTCACTTGACTGAAATTGAGAAGTATATGTATTTTAGAAAATAAACTAAGCAAAAAGCTGTGGCTTGTATAAGGATAGGTATGTGTTCACAAAGATGAGGCATTGGATGGATTCACCTTTGACTACCTAATAGTCTTTGCGCATAATAAACGAGTTTTAAAATATCCTTGGTTTTGCTATCATGCCAAATATACTACCATGTGATGAACATGGGGGAAATCCTGACTCCTTTGAAGTCATGGTAAACTTCCCATTGTCTATATTGGCCAACACTTTGTATGATGTGACTGTGTGAGGCACATGAAATTTTAACAAATGTGAGCAAGAGTTGCTGTCAGAGCTGAGACCACATTATCTGCTATATAGTGATTCAACTTTATTTTCCTGTTACTCAAACATCCAGTCATGTTACAGGATAACAACTACTGTGCCATAGATGGAAAACACAGAGTGACTGGGCAGCAGATGAAAGGCTGGTGTCTGAGCCTATCTCAAAGCTCAGGCTCTTCTTTCTGTCTGTTACAGCATTCTTATGCTAGCTAACCCGCGACGAAGTTTCTTGCCTTAAGGATGATCTTATTCCTTGTTTTTCTTGCCAAAATAATGGGGCCCCAATTTTGTTCTCATCGACTTCAAAATGAGCAGATTCACTCCCTCTGTGGATACACTTTCATCTACTATATTGGAATGTTTCACATTTAATGGGCTATTTTAAAATGAAAATCCAAATTTTTATTTATACAAAACCTCTGGGTGGTTTTGACTCAATCTGAAATAGATGTGTCTTTGGGCTCTTTCTACTATTTATCTTGGCTTGCTTTGACATTTCTCATTTTTCTGTATGTTGTAGTACTTGGGAACTCAATTGGTAACTATTCTTGCTCTTGGACAGGATTTTTCAGTCTTAGAACCTAACATTTCTCCAGGACACGAAAACGAAATACTGGATAAAGGGTGAGAGGAGTTAACTTTCTTGAGTCTTCAGCTTTGCTCCATTGAGTACCCAGCCAGTCAGAAAAACACAGATGAAAGGCATTTTATACAAGTAAAGTTACATACAGATCAATTTGGCACAGAGGACCCCACCCAGAGAAGCCAGAGATAGCAGTATAAGAGTACTTACATCTATGCTCATCATTTCTGGCATGGGTTTCCAATCCAATATATTCCCTCAGACTTTCTGTTCACAGTTTAGGTAATACACTGCCCATATAGTTTCCAAGCTCTCTGAAATCTAAGAATAATCAGTTTATTTGTAATGTAAATAGTCATCACACCCCAGTTACATTGTGGTCTGGCATTATGACTGAACTGGCATCATGACCACATTGGAAAACTAGTCTGCAGCACTGCTCTGCCAGGTATGCACACTCATACTTCACCCATTCTAGCAGTAGGCTGCTGCTTTTATGAATCACTTTCTGAACTACTGCTTTTTTGTTACTTATCAAGGATTCCTAAGTGTCCGAGTGCCAGCATGTCCACAAATCCAGGGCATACAGTCACTTCTGAAGTGCGTGCATGTGCTATAGACTATAGGCACAACTTGAGAGGTTTATGGTGTGTGGGGCCCATTGTGCAACTGATTTTCACATGCACTGGAGGTAAGACAAATTTTGGGTGCTGGTTTTGCAGCATATGTATCGAAGGTTCAATATGCATGTGCAAAATATCTCTAATGCATCTGGGATACATCAGGCTCCGTGCACATGAAAATATGTATGAACTGTGGTAGTTTGAAAAAAGATTACAGGGATAGAGAAGGCATGGTTAAAAAGGGGGCGGTCTTTCTCTGACTTCGCTGAACTCACTAGGAGAGTAAGATACTGTCCAACATATGCAATTAGCATCACTGGGTTCAGATAACACAGATTCTTTCCCCAGGGCTGCAAGGTAGTGTGAAATCAAAGGGCCAGGGTTCTCATAGCTAAGGAAGAAAACAAGAAGCATTCTCACCTCAGCCTCATACCTCGGTAAAGCCTATGTAAAACTTCACAATTATGGATTCAGAATTCATGACTGCACATGAATTGTTCCTTCATTGAAACCTACCGTAGTACAGAATGACCTCCCCTTCAACCTGACTGGCAAAGATGGATATCTGCCATAGGATCAGAATGAAAATGTATGGTGTATGAAGAGACACCGCTGCAGCCATTTGCCTTGCATACTTAATGGCAAGTATGTAGGAAACTTTCTCAGAAGTAAAACTGTGTTTCCTATAAGGACACAGTGCTGTCATGTTATCCTGGTGCTTTGGGAGCTCTCTCATGCAGCACAAAGCAAGGAACAAAATGTAAACCTGGAAATCAGGTATGGACTCAGTAAACGAAACAAAAAAGTTAGGCTTTGTTGCTGAAAGAATAGAGACAGACAGCTAGTGTTGCAGTAGCTGCTAAAAACTAAGCAATTATTTTTCTTCATATACAAGAAAACCACCAAGCTTGCCCACAGAGCTTCCTGAGTCTGAGCAGACTGTGCACACGTGTGTATGGTACAGGAGATTTCCACTATAGTGGCTTCCATTGTGTAGAGGGGCTAGTTTTGAATAAGGTAGCTTGAGCAATAGTAGAGGGTCTTATCACAAACTAATATACTTACTGCTTCTTATTTCTCCCCTTTTTACTGCCACAGACCTGTGAGATCAGTCAGTACTGTTTAATATCTTTATCAGCANTGGCTTCCATTGTGTAGAGGGGCTAGTTTTGAATAAGGTAGCTTGAGCAATAGTAGAGGGTCTTATCACAAACTAATATACTTACTGCTTCTTATTTCTCCCCTTTTTACTGCCACAGACCTGTGAGATCAGTCAGTACTGTTTAATATCTTTATAAGCAACATAGACAGTGGGATCAAGTGCACCCTCAGGAAGTTTGTAGAAGACACCAAGCTGAGCGGTGGAGTTGACACACCTGGGGGATGGGATGCCATCCAGGGGGGCCTGGACAAGCTCCAGAAGTGGGCCCATGTGAACCTCATGAGGTTCAACAAGGTGAAGTCCAAGGTCCTGCATCTGGGTCAGGGCAACTTCCAGTACCAATACAGGCTGGTGGATGAAGGGACCGAGAGCAGCCCTGCAGAGAGGACTTGGGGGTGCTGGTTCATGAAAAGATGGACATGAGCTGGCACTGTGAGCTGGCAGCCCAGAAGGAAACCATATCCTGGGCTACATTAAAAGAAGGATGGCCAGCAGGTCAAGGGAAGTGATTCTGCCCTTCTACTCCACTCTCGTGAGACCCCACCTGGAGTTCTGCGTCCGGCTGTGGAGCCCTCAGCACAGGAAAGATGTGGACCTGTCAGAGCAGATCCAGAGGAGGGCCACAAAAATGATTGGGGGCTGGAACACCTCTCCTATGAAGAAGGGCTGAGAGATTTGGGCTCCAGGGAGACCTTTTTGCAACGTTTCAATACTTAAAGGGGGCCTCTAAGAAAGATGCAGACAGACTTTTTAGGCAGACCTGTTGTGATAGGACATGGAGCAATGGTTTTAAACTAAAAGAGAGTAGATCTAGACTAGGTATAAGGAAGAAATTTTTTACAATGGGGGTGGTGAAACACTGGAACTTTGGTTGCCTAGAGAGATGGTAGATGCCCCATGCCCGGATATATTCAACGTCAGGTTGGACAGGGCTAAGAGCAACCCGACCTCGTTGAAGATGTCCCTGCTCACTGCAGTGGGGTTCGATTTGATGGCCTTTAAAGGTCCCTTCCAACCCAAACTGTTCTATGATTCTATGACAACACACTTTCTCTTGCAAGGCATAGATATTGCAACAACAGTAGATGCCATGTTTTTCTCCCAGTTCTTTCATAAAACAAACTATAAAGCAATATAAATTTGACCCTGACTGCAGTGGCTTGAGATATGAAAGTCTGTACAGGTACAGGTTTTTCCACAGTGTTTTGCCAAAGTACTTCAGCCATGATGTAGATCCTGTAAGCTGTTCTGATCTGAGTCTGAACTGCACTGAAACTGTCAGCTCTGAAGATTTTTGTGATGTAAACACAGACTTTGTGTGAGATAACTGCCTCAATTTTCACTTTAAACTACAGATTAAAAAATAAATGAATTCAAATGCTACTGTAGCTTTATGATCTTCAAGCTAAGATCTTGAGAAAAGAAAGATATCTAATTAATTTTTTAAATAATTTCTTGAAGAAAAAAACATTACTATGGTGGTAACAAGTTACAGCATTTAACACTATAGCCTTGACATTTCTTATTAAATATGTCACTACTGGCAACTGTGTACTTCACAAGCACCTTTGAAAACGAAACCTGTTTTTAAGAACACAAGGTTGACACTCATAAAATAAAGATGAGGACATGGACAAAAAGAAATATTATAAAGCTGTCACATGATTTGTTAGCTCCAGGACAAGATTTGAGACTGTTTTGATATTTACTTGAATGCATAATATTTTTTTCTGTGAGGACAAAGGCTTGTAAAATGGCTGGAATAAATGCATTTGATTCACAGGAATTTAATTCACAAAAGTGGGGGTTTTTTTCAGGATTGCATGTAAAACAGTCCTTGTATTTTTAAAGCAGACTTCTTGAAACATGATGGTCAAGGTAAAGCAAGCAGGTGAAAAGGAGGAGAACTTCACAAAGACAGTAACTCAGTGCACCTTTGTACCCAACATCAGTATATTTTTTTTACAATGATAATTTTACAATAGGAAACATCTGAACCATTTCATTTTTGAGAGCTAAAAGTTGGTGCTCATCTATGTCTCTGTAGGAATTTTACCCTATCAAGTAGATGAAACGCGGCAAATTAAAAATTACTGCTGTAATTCTTGCATTAAAATGCCTTTTTTTTTCCGCAGGAATAGTAAGAAATACGCTACAACCAGTAAATTCCCTAAGCATGTACATATTTATTATTCATCCTTCACTTGTTTACCCATATTTTTCTGAATCGTATGTGAGCATTTAAATTTTGATTGTCAGTAAGGTCTAGTAACACTGTCGTGGTTTTAACTCAGCAGGCAGCCAAATACCACACAGCTGCTCGCTCGCTCTCCCCCACCCTCCCTGGGGAATGGGGGAGAGACTCACGAAGGTAAAGGTAAAGAGACTTGTGGGTTGAGATAAAAACAATTTAATAATTGAAATAAAATAAAATAATATAAAATATCATAAAATAATAATAGAATATACAAACAAGTGATGCACGGTGCAACTGCTTACCGCACGCTAACCAGTGCCCAGCCCGTCCCTGGCTAGCGGTCCCAGAGGAGAAAGTTGCCAGATCCGCAATCCTGAAAGAGAGAGAAATTCCCATCTATATGAGAGAAATTCTCATCTATATGCTGAGCCTGATGTTGCATGCAATATCCCATTGGCCACTTTGGGTCTGTTGCTCTGGCTGTGATCCCTCCCAGCTTCTTGAGCACCTGCACACTAGCAAAGCATGGGAAGTCAAAAAGCCCTTGATTTCTTAGCAACATCTAAAAACATCAGTGTATTATCAACATTCTTCTCGTACCAAATTTCATACTAAATCCATCATAAAGTGCTATTCTAGCTACCAAGGAGAAAACTAGCTCTATTCCTGCCAAAACCAGGACAAACACCTAGTTTGAACAAGGGATACTCTAAGCTGCTGAGGATTAACCTCGGCAAAGACTCTTGCTTCTCAGAGACAGCCTACACAAGTCTATCTCTAGTTATTTCTGAGGATAGCAGTTTATTATTCTCTCTTTAGTATATTCAATCACTTGAATTAGTGATTACTTCAATTTTCCTAGTAAGGGCAGAAATACCAATTTAATGGCCAATTAAACTGGCTGTAGTAGTCTTGAGAGTCAAGAGAATGAAAAAGTGGATGAACAAAACACTGATCACAGATAATGACAGTATTACATACTTGATATCATCGTATTAAGGCAGTAGCATAGGGTTCCTGCCAACATACCTGGAATATACTAAGCAATTTATATTCTGTCTTATTCTTTCTTAAAAAATAATGCATGCAAAATATCAAAACTATAAAATATATCGCATTACCAGGCCCAAAATTTGAAGACCTCTGCTCACCCCAGATGAAAGCCAACCATTCCTGAAACAAGCCTCGAGAAACTGGCTTAGCGCCTAAGGACTGTGGTGGGAGTGAGATTAATTTTTTTATACGTGCTGGTAAGCCACTGAGCATGTTCACCTCAGTTGTTCATCATTTGGAAGAAAAAGGAAGAATCACTTTGGTACTTCACAAAACATATTGGGCGGTGGGGCACTGCCCAAGCAATTGAGTGGTGGAAGCTGTGTAAGGATGGATAAGCGGCCGTAAGTTGGACAAGAAGGAGGGTGAGTGTGCCTTGCAGGTCCGGGGCAGCTGCCTGCTCTCACGCAGCACAAGTGGATGCTGAATGCTCTCTGCTCCTGCAAATGTGTCTCAGGCCTGCCATGAACGACAGTCCCTGAGGAGCAGTAGAGATTTCATTCTCTATCCTCTGGCAGTGCTTTCAGCTCTTCTGCTGAAATTGCCAGCACAGATGTTGATTAGTGGAAGGAGCAGTGACAATTTTGTGATGAAGACATGTCTCTTGGGAGCTGGATGAAATCCACCTGACTTGTTTTGCAGGACTTATTTCAGCAGACTGTATTACAACCTCTTTCAGTCACCATGAGCCTTACTCGATTCAGATGAGCAACAGATTCAGAAAATGAAGAGGAGTTTAACCGCACTTTTGAAATGGCGTTACCATATCTATTTCTGTTTCTATATGTAGCCATATTTTCTTATCACTGTTTCTGAGCCAAAGTGATTTTTGACAGCTTGTTGCCTAATTTGATTCCCCAAGAAGAGGCAAAAAATTGGATGGCAGATGAGATGCTTTTATTAGACACACTCATGTCCCTCAATGTGCTGGGAAGGACCAGGCAGTCAATTCTGCCTTGCCCTTGACATTCCAGTACGTTCCTTCATAATGGCCACAGCCACACAGTCCGTTGCCCCATTGCTCTTTGGATGACCCTGTGTGTTCTCTTTATATTCCTCCGTATACAGACACCACAGAAAGTTTAACTTGTGGTCTGCTCTTCTTTTTTCACACCAAGGTTGATGTGATATTCTGTGTATATGCATTGATTTACTCTAACTAACTACAGTGTTGCCTGTCATTGCTTATAGTTTGCTTAGTTACTGCAGAGGTTAAGGATTTAGGCTTGCCAAGAGAGCCATGATAAACAAGTAAATCTCCAAGTGTGCGAAAGTTTTCTGTGTCACACAGCCCGCAAGAGGAAAATAATACAAAGTTCAGAATAAAGAAGACCCCCTTGGCACAATAAGTACCTCAGCACTTTAATTTCTTGCTTAAAATAGAGGGAGATATTGTGATATCCAAGGCGGTACTGAACAGTAACTATGGGCAAAGAAAGACTTTTCAACAGCAAGTTATGGACATATCATGGAGTGTCATGACTGTATTATGGAAAATAGTGAAGTTCTCATACATGATAGGGATATAAGTATGTGTATATGCTCTGCTCTGCTCATGTTCTCCTAACCTTTTGAAATTCCTTGTCTATATTTAGTGTTTTGCAGGCAAATGAATGGAATGCTTGTGAAGCAAAAGGAGTTGAACCTTCTTGTACCAGTGGTCCATTTGGACCTGTATAGATGGCCAGAAGGTATCAAGACACTTCCTAAATGCTCAGTGTAACGCCTTATGCAGGAATATGGTTGAGATAACTAATTTAACACAGCAGTTTCTGTCTTTAGTTTAAAGCAACATTTAGGTATCCTACCTGCATCTGTAATTTATGTATATATGACTTACTAACACATACAGACCTGTGTCATCTAGAAGAATAATGTTTAACCCTATGAGACTGCATGAAATAGTGTAGAATAGCATAGTAACAGTCAATATATTTTACAGATTATTTTTGTATTATAATATTTGTGCATTACATTTCTTCAGGGCCAAGAATAGGGTGTCCTATATCCCTGGAAAAGTACTACTATGCAAAATAATAACAAACAGAGATGTGAAATATTGATCTGTAGCCTGACTGTACTTACAAGGCACTCTGTGTGCAATATGAAGTTCGATCAGCCCTACAACACATATGGAAATCATAAACATTTTCAAAAAAACTTTGGTTCCTTAACTGAATTGTCCAACAAACCTTCAGTAATCAATGAAGAGGGATAAGCACTCTCATTTGGCTTGGCTGAGTCACCCTCTAAAGATATACCTCTGTCACCACTCACTGTAAAGTAATACCCTAAGCAACAAATTAGGCACTTCAGTTACAAGCCTAAACTACCTGACATGAACTGCACAAATGGCCGTCCAAAATTTGCAACATCCAAGAAGATGTTTGCACTGTCACACTTGAACAGGACATTTTTTTTTTCTTTCTGTTCTGTATCCTTCTGTGGTTGCAGAAGGGTCACTAGAAGGGGTGCTCCATTCTGCACTGCTAGAACGAAGCTGACTATTTTCTCAAGGGATAACAGACACTGTAACTGTAACCATTTCACGTGTAGAGTATAAGGGATGTCTTCCGACATCATTTTACTTTCNGATGTTTGCACTGTCACACTTGAACAGGACATTTTTTTTTTCTTTCTGTTCTGTATCCTTCTGTGGTTGCAGAAGGGTCACTAGAAGGGGTGCTCCATTCTGCACTGCTAGAACGAAGCTGACTATTTTCTCAAGGGATAACAGACACTGTAACTGTAACCATTTCACGTGTAGAGTATAAGGGATGACTTCTGACATCATTTTACTTTCTTGGATATCTACAGAAAAAAAAAATCCTCATCTTTCTCTTTATTACCGTGTCTTTAATTGATTTCAAAACCAAACAGCACTTCAGGCAGAGCATTTCTAAAGGTTAATTCCGTGTTTCTAGCAGTCAGTCACTTATCATGCATCATCATGGCCTACAACATTCACTACCTGAAGTGTGATGATAATTACTCAGAAATAGATTTGATTATTTGCCTGAGAGGAAGACTTTACTCTTGAAGTTGTCTTGATAGCAGTGTCAGCAAAAGCCACAGGCTTCCAAGGGTGGAAGGGCGGACTGAATTTCTTTTTTTTTTTTTTCATATCAGTGTAAACAAGATCTGCATAATTCAATTTCTAATTGAATTGCTCATCTCAGTCATAGCTGCTTCACTAATTACTCTGGAAAATTAATTTTATTTACTTGTCTGCCTTTTAAAAATCATCACTTCTGTGATACTGCAACTTAAGGGTAATTAGTTATTTGGGAACCAAGGTGTCTTTGTGATCTAATGACTATGAGAAAAGTGAAATCTCCATTGCAGCAAAGTTTATTTTTAGTGCTGTGATTTCTCCATTTACTGTAAGATAATGGAAGCTCGCCACATCAGATTTTGAAACATTTTAGATAGGTTATACTAATTTATGTGATGTGCCAGATTCATCTCTGACAACTCTCAGTCAAAACCAGGTTGTCTGTCATAGGTTTTAGTTATTGGAATGCAAAAATTTGACTGCATAGAGCAGAAAGGCTTCATCTGGGTGCTATTAATAGGAGACAGATTGGTGGAGCTGAGGTCATTCAAGAGAAGGAGGAGTAGGGTGGAACAGTGAAGTTGACAGAGGCTAAAGGTTGACCCTAGCTCTAGGGCATGACCTCAGCCTGAGGGAAATGAATGGCCTTTTAGGGATGCGTGTAGACTGAAGGAAAAATAGAAATAAATGAACATTCTTTTTTTATTTCTTTCCTCTTCCTCAGCGCAAAGATATGGAGCTTGGTACATGTTTGAAAATAAAGACAATATCAGCAAAGAAACACACTGCCAACGACTTTTGCTTCTGGATAAAGTAGCCAACAACTCCATCATTTTTGGCTAGCTGCTCAGGATGGAGGGAATAGCAGTATTATATTCAAATGCTGCTTTGTCAAGAATATTTTGAGTTAGAACAACATTATGGTTTCATGAGTTACCAGTCTCAAAGGAAGTCCAAAACAAAGGTTACTTGGGTGAAACTTCACCACTTGTCTCCTACAGATTGAAGCCTTTCAGATAGACACTTTAAGTGCAACGAGACAGGTGGGAAGATAGGTGCAAGCATATCGGCAGATTAATAAGTGTGCAGGCGCAGGATTATGGTAGGGATTGTCCCCTGCAGCATATTGTGGGGACAGAAGCTTAGCAGGACCCTGCATCCTCTACCGCTATGGATCCTAACAGGAAGAGCTTCTTCAGCCTCTCGTGCAGTCCCTTGTGACTTCATACACGGTGGCTACTATTAGCTAAGATTATACAGCATTTTTAATGGTCATACTTGTTTTTCACTGTCTTATTTTTTAAATTTTAGATCCTCAGAGCTCATTATGGTTGAATTTGTTGAGAAACATGGTTAAAAGAGAGAACAATCTGACGCAGAAGTTCATTAGAGTTGAGAAAGCACCATTTGCTATGCCTGCCAAAGCTTGACTGCATTTTAAATCTCCAGATAATCTCAGCTCTGGAAGCGAAACATGAGTTTTCCTGTAATGCAGCGAAACAGAACACTGCTGTGTGGTTTTAAGTTCCTTGAGGGTCTTTGGAAGCTAAAGAGGAATTAGAGAGGTAGAACATTGATCTGAATGGCAGAAGAGCAGCAGAGAAAAGAAATTGGAAAAAAAGAGACTATAGTAGCTAACATTTATATAACTTGGTACCAGAAAACAGCTTCCAAACTTATTGTAACACTTGTGACTTTTCTCTTCCTAGCATAGCATCTTATTATTGCTATCTGCTTTTCTAGAAGTTCAAATGATTAAGTGGGCACTGGGAATGAAAATTAAATGTTAAAAATTAAGTTTAAAATTGGTGCATTAAAATAGAGAAAAGATTTTAAATTCACATGTTTCAAACCTAGAGGATGACAGAATTGGGGATCTCTCTTATTTACTCCTTTGATGCACAGACACTGTGATCATCTTTAACAATATGAAACTGTACTGCCTTTTCAGTAGTTTCCCACCTCATCGAGTGATTTGAATTATAAAGAAATCACATTTTCTTTATGGAATTTTCAGAAGTGCTCTTAATAGAATAAGCTGAGTAATACAAAACTATTACTACAGTCATCTCCACAATGAGACTGCTACATCATGTGGTATCATTATTCTCATTCTATAGGCAGAGGCAGAGAAGTGAAAGCCAGAATTATCGACACAAAATATAAGCCAATTTCTACTGTTCAACCCCCCCCCCCCCCCCCC
>VZSC01000226.1:275724-383064 GCA_013398225.1 Steatornis caripensis | reverse complement strand
CCCAAAACAGGGCCCTAAATTTTAAAAGTATGAGGATCACTTATTGGCCAAGACAACAGGTTAAATGTAAAAAAAATAGTATCTAGAATCAGAGAAGCAGTCCGTAGCTGAGAGAAGGTTAGGATTCAGTCCTCAAGAAAAGCACTTAACTATCTAGTGTGAAGGTCATCACTTGCCATCCTGCTTTTCGTTGGCTTACCCACAGCTTGCCTGCTTATATCTTTAAAGGAAGCAGCCGATAGTCAAATCACCAGATTTGTCCCAGAGCATTAGTCACTCCCTTTGTGAAGTTGGACTGTTTTGTCTTTAACTTACAATTAAATACAATATCATAACACTTGCGCACAAGGAAGAACAAACTGAGCATGAAGAGCCCTAACTGGGACATCTTACAGGCTTATGAATGCTTGGCTTCGCTATCTTGTTTTTTTCAGTATTTGTATTAGGAGGGAGGAAGCTAATTTTAAGCACGCTTCCAGAGTGGGTATGATCATCAGAATGCTGGAGTTCTACTGATCTTCAGTATTAGTAATAAAGTAATCAGCCATCCAAATAATCTTACAGTAACGATTGCTTACTCAGCTGCTCAAATAAGTAAAAAAGAGAAGGAATAATTACAAACTTGAAAAGCACAGTGTGTTTTTTAAAAGAATAGTACAAGACAATTTACTGCAAATTCAGTCTTTTGCACTGTGTGTTAATTACCTGTCGTCTTTGAGACGGCTGGGTCTGGTCCAGCTCACGCTGAAATGCATGAGGATCTTTCCATTGACTTCAGTGAGCACGACAGCATCTCTGGATGGCTTTAAGCTTTGTTGACATTTGACCTGTACTAGGCAGATTGAGCACCTGCAATTTCGCATTATTGTTGTTAGTTCTTTTCTCCTAAACACAGTGGTTTCACAGAGTTTAATCGTTGTTTCATTTGTCTGTTTGGAATGATGCTTTGTGGTAGTTGTATCGTCATGTATTTTTAAACATCCGTCCTGTAGAAGCTGAACCTGAGAACAAACTCTGCAGAATCATGAAGTGAATGCCAATAACTAACTGCAGCCTTTCAAGGAGCTCGTTAATGTTCTGATTACAGCTGTACAAACAGAAAGCTAGAAAGAGAGGAAAATGGCAAAGACTTACAACTAGTAAGGCCCCACCATACCCACAACTACAATGAAACTAAAACTGTAAGAACAATCCCTCCTGCTGGAAAAATGCCAAGTGTGACTTGGACTGACTCCAAGATTTCTGCAAACTACGTACAAATAAAGTTACCACTTGAATAAACAACTCTGTGAAGTCCAAAAGCCCACCTCCTTCTCAAACATTCCTACTGCGTGCTATCAGGGCCACATGGGTTGTGTCTAGTACACTCTTCTCTTGAACGGAGACAGAGGGAGGCTTGCGTTAATGTGCAGTGACATGGGTATACTGCATCCCAGGGCTCTCATCACTACCCAGAGCACCCAGGTCCCTACAAACCTGCCAGCCTGTTCTCGAGGAACCCTGTGTAGCGCTGCCACAGGGTGAATGTCCCAGCAGACAAGGCTGACTGCAGCTGTGAACGTAAGGAAAGGGAAGAGAAAGGCTGTGCATGGGGCTGGTGGTTCCCATGTCCATGACTGGGGATGACATCTCACATCAACTTCTTTTATAAATCAACATTTACATTTTCTTGTTTATTATTTGGTACAGCCTGGAAAACTCTTTCTTGTAATATTATTATTTTACGTAATATTTATTGCAATAATTTGCTGGAGTTTTCTGTGCTTTTTGCATCATCACCATATTTTTGCCAGGATTTCTAGATGTCTCGCAAAGCGACTGGGTACTACAGCTCTGACTGAGGTTCCTAGACCCTGGGCAGCCCTGAGAAATGAGTACTTTGTCCTTCTACTTCACCTGTACAATGAGTCAGTTGCAGTTAAGGTATTCCATGTGTTACACACCATGTAGTGATTGATCTTGCCTGGCTGTCAGACACCCACCCAGCTGCTCTCTCACTCCCTCTCCTCAAAATGACAGAAGGAGAAAATAGGGTGAAAAAGCTCATGGGTAGAGGTAAAGACACAGAGAACACTTGCCAGTCACTGTCACAGGCTAAACAGGCTTGACTTGGAGAAGATTAATTTATGTCCAATTTTTAAAAAAGAAGGGTGGGCTAGTACGAAACAAAGACAAAATTAAAACACCTTCCACCTACACCAGACCTTCTTCCCAGGTTCAACCTTAGACTCTTTTTCCCAACTCTTCTACCTCCTCCTCCTCCTGCAAGTGAAGCAGGGGAATGAGGTGTTGCAGTCAGTCCGTAACAGCTCCTCACTGCCGCTTCCAGCTCACATCTTGCTGCTGCTCCAGTGTGCGACCTTCCCATGGGGTCAAGTCCTTCAGGAACAGACTGCTTCATCGTGGGTTCCCCATGGGCCACAGCTTCTTCCAGGAAGCCTGCTCCTGCATAGGCTCTCCACAAGCAGCAGATTCCTTCAGGGAACATCATCTGCTGTCGTGTGGGGTTTCCACGGGCTGCAGCGTGGATATCTGCTCCACCATGATCCTCCATGGGCTGCAGGGGGACAACCTGCATCACCTTGGTTTTCTCCATGGGCTGCAGGGTTACCTCTGCTCCAGCACCTGGAGCACCTCCTTCCTCTCCTTCTTCTCTGATCTTGGTGTTTGCAGGGCTGTTTCTCTCACATTTTCTCATTCCTTTCTCTCACAGCTGCTGTGCAGTGCAGTTAACTCTTCATTAAATATTTTTTCCAAGAAGTGCCACGAGCTTGGCTGACAGGCTCAGCTGTGTCCTGGGGTGGGCCCATTTGGAGCCAGCTGGAACTGTCCCTGTCCAACGCGGGGCAGCCCCTGGTCTCTTCTCACAGAGGCCACCTTTGCAGCCCCCCACTGCCAACACCAGGGCATGGACGCCCAACACACAGAGCTGCTGTACAAGTGTGCAGTAGTAAGTCCAACTCGTTCAGAATGTTCCAGGTTGCAGCACCCATACAGCTCAACTCTGCAACAGATTTGTGGCTGCATCTGTCCCACCCATAGAGGGTCAGCGTGTGGGTCGAGTGCAGTCTGGCCATCCTCATGGCTCATTGCTTCCCAGAAGACTGCTCCCTTTTTTTCCACCTGTGCTTGCAGCCACGTAACTCTTCTGCTCTGGCACACCTCACACCACATGATGTGCAGATTCAGTTTGTTAATCCGATGAAAAACTGCTCCTGTTTCGTTTGCAGAGTTAGTTTTCTGACAAGTTCATTTCCTGACAGATGACGAGTATCTGACTAACCAAGTTCAGCTGTAAGGTTTAACTGTGTGTGAACAGCTGTGATGGGCACTCTGCATAGTGTGCATGCACATTTTTATTTCCTGAAATTCCAGGTGAAAATATGAGATGCTTTTTCAATGTGGAGTGGGGACAGGTATACATGATTTAAGAGAGTTGCAAATCCCCACGCCAAAATCTGTTGCCTACTTGGAACTCTGGGGAAGAAAATGAACAAGCTTGCATGATGCCCTACTTTACACATTATACCAAAAAAAAGAAAATCACAAATTGCACAAAACAATTAAAAACAGGCAAAGGACTAGATAATAGGTAAGGAAAACAAAAATCTTCAGCTGAAGGTCCAGGGAAGCGTAAGGATGATCAAACATATGTGACAGAAAGGAAAGGATTTGCTTAACAGGCAAGGCTATTCAGCCAGGAACTTTCCCCTGAGATACGATATGATAGATGCCTATAAAATCGTGAGTGTCATAGCGAAGATGAAAGGGAATAATTGTTCACTGTTTTGCTGAACGACAAATTGGTACCAACGAGGGGAGTAAGCCTTGTTGCTATGCTTGTCTGTCAGTGTCGGGATTCTAGACTGGACAGACATTTAATCTGAAGCAGTACAAGCACATCCTTAATGATAGTCTATAATCTGAGTTGAGCAAGAGATACAGATAAATTGTATTATTTTTTTACCATTTGAAAAATGATCAATTGCTGTGGTATGATTTTTTTAATTATGCCTGTCCTCATCAAGCACTGCAGGTAAACATGAATGTTAGCTTTGACCTCAGTCAAGGTGATAATACCGATGTTCTCCACCACTTGAACATTTACAGAGAAGAGGGGAGAGCACCCCAGAAGGTGCTGCATGCTTCTGGCTCCTGGAAGTCAAGTAGCCCTACCTAGGCAAGCAGGAAGCCTGGGTGGAAAATAATCGGACTCCCTGAGGATTGGAAATAAGGGACAATTGGGGACAAAAAAAACACAGCAGGGAAACTCAGTAGATTCTTTGCTTCAGTCTTGGGAAGGCCTATACATCCCTTACAGCAGAGAGATCAGATGAGGGAGATGATTGGTTTGAAGTAGGCATACCAAAAGTATCTAGACCAAACAGAAGTTATAAGTGTTAATAGGCCACCGGAATGAGACAGCATTCACTCACAAATTCAGAAGGAAATGAAACACAAAATTGCAGCAGACTTATTGGCCATCTACAGCAAGTGCTGGTATGGGGAGCCTGGGAGTTACTAAGCAGTGAGTCTGACTCATCGGAAAATGGTAGAAAAGGTCTATAATAAAGAAAGAGATTGCTGAATACATAAATAAGTGGTCTATTGAAAAACTGTCATCACGGCTGGGATGGAGGGGTGTCCTGCCTCCCTGGCCTGCTGGAGTTCTATAGCATGGACAAAGGGGATAGCACATTTGAATTTCCAAAAGGACTTTGATCAGATTACATGCCAAAGGTTACAAAAATCCACTTACATGGCCACAGGGTTCCAGAAAATGACCTTTTATATTGCCTGGAGGATGGATAAAGAATGGGAAATAAAGACTAGTGCTTTCCAGGATGGGCAAATATCAGCAGCAGAGTCCTGTAGGAACTGGTGTTGGCACCAGATTTATTCAGCATCTTCACCACTGATCTGGAAAGGGAAATGCAGCAAAATCCTCCGGTTTGAAGATGACACCAAGCTCTTCTAGTAGACACTGAGGAACTCTAGAATGATTTGACAAATCTGAGTGGACAAAAAGGCATTAAATTAGTTTCATGCTATCTAAATGAAAAGCAATACATCTAGAGAAAAAGTCTGAAATGCGTCTACATGTAGAATTCAGAATTGATGGTTTCAGCTCAGGAAAGTGATCTAGGAAACATCATGGTCAGTTTATCAAAATCATTGGCCTGGTGTTCAGTGGCAGCCAAAAAAAGCCAGTGAAATTTAGAGCATCATCTGGAAATGTATTGAGAATAAGACAAGGAACATAATTTTGCCACTATGTAAAACTCTAATCTCACAATCTTAAAATTTCTGAGTCCTCAAGAAGAACACAGTAGAGTTAAATAAGGTACAGAGAAATGCATCTAAAAGGATTGAGCGGATGTCATGGCAGCCTTATTAGGAAAGATTAAAAAGGCTGAAGCTATTCAATAGGGAAATGAGAAGGCTGAAAGGAAAAAGGAGTAAGATTTACAAAATTATGAAGGTGATGGAAAAGGTCAATGCAAAAGTGAAATTCCCTAGATCTTGCAATGCTAGGACTAGAGAGCACTTGGTGAAACTCGTTTAAAATAGACAAAAGGGAGATAATATCACAGACTTCAAAGGGAGTAGGCAAATTCATTAAAAGGACCAGGCAGCAATGTACTAAGACTTGTGGATATTGGGGAACTCTAAGGGGAATGGACTCCAGATAGTGGTCTTTTCCGCTTTCTCCCAATAGCATCTTGTATTGCCACTGTAAGAGACAGTACAGGCACTGATGGTTTCACTCACTGCTCCCACAGTAGGATGTTTCATGTATTCTTGCCCACAGGCTAAACGGGCTGGACTAAATGAGACATAAGCAGAGACTTCTCTCATCATAATGAATACATACAAAAGCCACTGCTTTAATTTCTTCAAACTCTTTTCAAAAAAAATTTTAAAAAAGTGAACAAAAGGATTTTCCTTTCACTAATTTCTTCCTGCCCTTCATAAAAACATCCTATTTCCATTCCTTCCTTTAGAATCAGCTTATTAAACACTAACCACAATACAAATTGTGCAATACACTCCTATTGAATACTAATACAAAAATACAGTAAGCACAATAAACACAAGGACATGAGAACTTTAATAAATAATACATTTTTCTGAAAGCCCCTCAGCTAATGGAGTGAAAGACTTTCATTTTATTCTGTGCCCCGCACACTAATGATCAAACGAAGTGAGACTAGATTTCAAGTTTTCACAGCTCTTTATCTCAGAAACCTACAAAAGGTTTACTGTCCTCCCACTCTGTTCACCGCTCCACCAACCGATATGCAAATAAAATCTGCTCTCCTCCCTCGCCAGCTCCCTTCTTCCCACCAGAACCGATAAAGAGCAAAATAAGAGTTGCTTTCCTAAGTTCTCACTCTGTTGATGAGCATGCTTGAAATTTACCTCCTCACTCCCCTCTCCCATACACAACAATAGAGAAAAGAAAGGAATACTGCATTGTTTCCTTCTGCTACCCGTAAAACAAAGCAAGTAAAAACTTTTGTTTCTTCCCACACTCTCTTCTCTCACTTATCCTGCTTTTCTTGCTGTCTTCATATTAATCCCAATAGGATGACACAGTTATCTTCAGTTGTTTCGTTACTTTGAGGTGTCTTTATGGTTTCTTATCCTCCTGTAATCCTCATTTATTCAGGGCACGTTCATCCTGTTAACTTAGTTGAATGGTTGTGGCCTCCCTCTTATATTCTGCACCTGCACCTAAAGTCCTGGTATTTCTACTCACTTTGATTTTCCCTTGAAGCTGTGATGCCACCTAACATTGCCTGTTGCCCGCACACCTGACCGGAGTGGGGATGCAAAAGTATAGTCCACAAACACGTCCTGGGAATATCCCTCCCCTGCCTCCGGTCTCAGACAAGCATAGAGCAGTAAGACCTTTTGTCCTCAGTGAATATTCAGTGTTATTCAAGTTAAGTTGAACTGAGAAAGGGCAAGTGACTGGAAAATCAAAAATCAAAGTCTTATAGTCCCTGAACTCAGATGATTTAGAGCACTTCTCTGGATGATGTTGGTTCAGTTGCCCTGAAGCAGAATGGCACTTTGAATTCAGGCTGTCTCCAGCCCTGAGGAATGCCCTAACCAAAGGTATCTGTGAAGTGGAAGCGAAGCCATGGCCATCCTTGATTTCTTTGGGTCCAGCAGGGCCTGAGAATGCAGCTTCTTGCATTAAGCATTTAATTTGCTCTAAAACTAGTCATTCATCCATTTGAATGGGAGAAAAAAAAGACAAGACAGTACTCTGGATTAGCTAAACTGTATTTTTTTGAAAGGTTTTCATTCTGCCACTGAATCGGATGAGCAGTTAGTCATAGAGCTTTCACCTATTAAATCCTTTAAACAGTTAAGAACATTGTTCTAGAAAGAAAGCATAATTATGTAATATTTTTGTAAACTAAAATTAAGATCAGCTTTTTAGAACAATTAGAGATTTTTGCTCCTATTTCTTATCTTTTATTATCCTTTGTATTTATTAAGAAGCTTAAATGGTTGTGTGGTACGTGAGCAGATGTTATATTTTTATTTTATAGACTATAAAATATTCTAAGCATAAAGATATAAAAGTAAGTCAGCTTAGAAGGGGGTGACTTACATGAAAAGATCTTTACTTTAAGGAGACCCACTAGAGCATTTCTCATTCTATTTTTTTCAGAAAGATTCAGAACACATATGGGACCAAGAGAGACACAAATGACGGAAGTTTCCAGGAGCAAGAACTTCACTGTGGATTTCCAACACTTCAGTGCAAGCATCCACAGACATTCCTGTGCTTTGTTGCACATTCATACAGCTCTGTATCTCCAGTCTGTGTTCTGTGTATTTGGAGAAGTTCATGATAGGTACAAATTTTCAGAGCAGAACAACTACATAGAATCAGTTTTGATAACAGTCATAGCATGAAAACTACGGAGAAAGCGTTCTTTCAATTTATTTCTCCTGGTGAGCAAAATGTAACCCTCCCTCTACTATTGAGCAATGCACTGTGTATTTCAAAAAGAATCAATGCGCTGTAATGTTCTTGACAATATGGTCACACTCCTCAAACAAATTATTTCTGTGTTGATGAGGCAAAAGCCTGGACAACTTCTAACACATCAGAGATAAAGCTGGTAAATCCGGAATCATTCTGTAACACTTACTTCCATATGATACTGTACACAATTCAAGCAGCCCATGGGTCTTGTCCAGCGGAATCCAGAAAAGCAATCTAATCTACTGTGTATCTATGAACAAAATACTCATTGCAGCAAGTGAAACGGCTACAGCAAATTTCACCTAGTTTCTGGCAATACGTTCTGATGCACTACGCTGATAGGAGCTGAAAATTGTACTAGAATTAGGCAATGGATTGTACTCTCTAGCTCCTCATTTTTGAGAGGAGGCTTCAAAACATGTTTAATTTCTCCTGTTTTGAATAGAAAATCCATAACTTCTGGTTTCTTGAAGTACCATACAATGCTAAAAATAAGCAGAATGTTACTTCAAGAAACTGCACCATTAAAATAGCTGTGAAAATTAGGTCTTCTCTTGTAATAATGCAAAAATTACCTCAGGTGTCCTAGATCCTATCTTGAGAACTTTAGTCTTGAGTGGCTTACCTAAAGAATACAGTGGTTTATGTATGCAACTAGGAAATTCAATTTCTGTGGGAGCAGAAAAGCAGGTGGTCTTTAGTGGCATTCTTAGGAAACTGAAACATTACAGCAGAAGGGTCTTGGTCAGGGAGAGTGTACAATGGACTGAATCGGTAGTATTTTAAAGACAAGGGGCTTACAACGACACTACCAGAGTTCAAAACTTAGCTGAAGTTTGGTTTGTCTGGGCATACGACCTTTTGACAAGGTATTTATCATAGTTGTTGGACAGAAAATGTGTTCTGTGCACTTGTCAGAAAGACAAGAAAGGACATGAAAGAGGACAATAACAACTACAAATGCGTGACTGAGTCCTAGATGTTATCATTACAGTCATGAAATGGCATCACAGATAATTCTTGCCTGTTCTTTGTTATCCAGTGCATCAGGGTGTGGAACAGCAACTGCAAATACAGGAATACAGAGAGCTGCTGTTCAAAAGAAATGTAATCTCTACTTGTAGCTTTAGCCAAGTCATAAAAGAGTTGAACTAGATAAAGAATTTAGAGTGTGAGATTTTGGTCTAACACCTTGCTATACAGCATGCAGTTACTATGTACACTTTGAGCAACCTGGTCTAGTGGAAGGTGTCCCTGCCAATGGCAGGGGGGTTGAAACTAGATGATCTTTCATGTTCCTTCCAACCCAAACCATGCTATGATTCTATGATTCTATTATTATTGCATTAAATTACATTGATACATTTATATATATTATTTTTAAAATAAGATGTAGGAAGATGATTACAAACTCAGCTGTCATTCCTAGAAGTCTGACAACACAGTTCACTGTTAAGTCTGGATAGCCAAGAGGGAAACACAAAGATTAGACCAAATATAAAGGGTTAAAGACTCAAATATAAAGGGATTTCTCACTCTGAGACAGAATTTATAACCCATGCATCAAACTGTTAAGCAGTTGGAGAAGCCTTGGGTTATAACAGAGCCCCCCAGTTCTTACAGGAGCGTGGCACCTTGAAGTGGCACTTACCACCTCCAGGTGTTAGGCAAGCTGTTCAGCACCCTGAAGAATGAGGTTTTACTCAGACTTGCACGTAAAGCTCCAATTAATGTGCATTAGATTCACAGGCATGATAAAGAAACAGGGTAATTATCCTCTGTCTGCTTAGATATTGGTGACTTCTAACAGTGCTGAAGAGCTCCTAGCTTTTGAAAGAGAAAATTTGTTGGTTTAAGTAAAACAGATTTAATGTATAGTTTATCATTCATAAAATCTACAGGGAATACAGAATTTGCCCATGAAATATGTTTTAAATAAAAACTGAAGCACAAGTACAAAGCTATTATTAATTTAATATGAATGATCTCCATAAAGGAAAAGATAGCTCTCCAAGAGTGGAGGGAATTAAACAGATTATGGAGAGACACTGCCAAAGCTAATGACAAAGTCTAATTAGTTTACAAAATCCATTCTATTTTCCTTATCGGTTCCCCAAAGCCACAGTATTAAGATCAATTTTCATTCAAATTTGTCCCAGGCCTATTTTTCAGACTACCTCTTTTCAGACTCATTTTTGCAGCGGTTTTACGAATCTAGGAGATCCCTGCAGCGTCAAAAAAAAGGAGAGATGCATTTTCCATGCCTCTGAGTGTCCATTTCTGGGAACAATCTGCAGTCATTTTTAGTGTAAAAGAGGGCTGGATTCAGAACTGTTGGTAACTGATACATGATCTAGGACGCAGTCAAGAACAAAGCCTATTTGTTAGCACTATTCATTTTAAAAGAAACTGAGCCTTATCTCAGAAGCCCGTAATGGATCTGTGACTCCTGAAGTATAGACCATGATCACCAAGGTTCCATTAAATTTTATGTTGACAGCTTGTGTTTAAATTAACAGGCAAACTCTAATCTCTGTGCTATGTATATCTGGCTGAGACAGAGAACTGGAGTTTAAGTAGAGTCTATTTCATTGAACTTAATAGAGGTGTCAGTCACATCTCAGGTTTTCTCTTTTGTGTTGGATTCACCACCGCTGTGCACTATGCACTGGTTATTTTGCTCATGTCTGAAATGAACGTGAATTGCCTTGCTAGCAGTTAACTGCATTGGTATAAATGACTGCCTAAGGAAAAGGGTGAATCAAATGTGCTGCATGCACTTGGGGCAGACATGACAGAGCTGCCTTCCTTTTGGTCTTGTCAGAGGGGTCTCTCTGGCAGTCCATCACGCTGCATTGCACAAAGCCGTTTCATCCATTGCAGCCCCAGCGAGTGAGGTAGGCTCAGTGACCTCAGCAAAGCAGGCAAATGCATTTTTCTGCCCTATAGCTGAAGAAGATTAAATATATTATTTTGTCCTTATACTGGCTCATAAAAAATCAATTTCATGGCAGCAGCAAAGCTGCTCACTGAAGTGTCATCTTCCACGACCAGCTTGGAGTCCTGAGGCTGAGCAAAGCCCCTTGTCATAGAATCATAGAATCATAGAATCATAGAATCATAGAATGGTAGGGGTTGGAAGGGACCTCTAGAGACCATCTAGTCCAACCCCCCTGCTAAAGCAGGTTAGCCTAGAGCAGGTTGCACAGGAATGCGTCCAGGCGGGTTTTGAATATCTCCAGAGAAGGAGACTCCACAACCTCTCTGGGCAGCCTGTTCCAGTGCTCTGTTACCCTTGCAGGGTCAGTCATGGATCTGCCACCTCCATGCCTGGATCCAGTATGTGCCAGGTGCTCTTTTCCCTCCCACCTCCTGTGCCCAGCCCCACTCAGGCGATACCATGACACTGATCAGGGAAAAGGTGAAACAAGGCAGGGTTGCCCACTGCCGGGTTTCCTTTTTGCCCTCACCGCCATGCTTGGAAAGCCTCCTGCTTGTGCGGGCGCTCTCCCCACGAGGTGCAGGGGCAGGCATGGAGCAAGGGCATGGGTGCAGGCAGCATCAGATAACTGTGTGCTACTGGGGTGGTGGAGCTTTCTTCATCTGTGTGCTCTGAACCAGTCAGAGCAAACAGTGCCGTGTAAGAGCCACTTTGCCATAGCTGCTGAGCCAGCATTGATTTTTCTGCAATTATCTACTTAGCCTCTTCCCAAAGCCAGGCTTGCCTATGAAAGACTTGATGTTTGTTTAGGTCCTTGTTGCCAAAATGTGAGCTATGGGAATTGATCACCCTCCTGGGACATCAGCAGAATTTTGTGAAAGCATGTTCAGGTTCCAGATACGAGAGTGAAAAAGAAGCTGAGCTCTGAGTGCATTAAAAAAAAAAGTAGCGTTTTTTAGTCTGAAATAGACTATGTAAAAAAATTCTTCACTAGACCGTCTTTATCCTTGTGATTGCTGGAGCAGGAACTGACAGAGGACAGAGTCAAGTGACGTAAATTATGAAAGAGCCTTGCTGAGAAATGTAAATATTGTTAAAGTTAGAATATATTGTACTAAGATTCTGCATTATCTTTTTGTAATCCTGTTGAAAGTTACTCTGTTAATATTCAGCAGAGAGATGCTATCACCAGAAACAGAAATCCCATTTCATGTCAGCACTAACTCCATGGGGACACGCAGATGTATTGGGTATCTACAAGACTAAGTGGCAGACAGGTTACAGTTTCTCGTATATCAGTGGTGTCAAGCCAACCCTTGAGAATTTAGCCCTAGTGTATTAATAGAAATAGAGGGCACTTTCATGTAGCAACTGCTTTTCCTATGTCTAAAGTGCTCCATAAGTCAATTCTGTAAGCTAATGGGACGGTAATGGATCAATAGCAATAGCGTGAGAAAATGTCACTCTAGCACACAGAGACCATCAGATAAGCTGATTAATGCTCAATCAGTCATCTGGTACAATAGAAATAGTCATTATGAAAGAACACCAGTATGTGATCCTTTGGAAAATAAACACATTTCTCCACAAATGCTGGAATGTTCCCTAAAAGCATTTATGAAGCAGCCAGATGCATTGACCACACATAATGCTAGAGAAAACAGCTCTCCAGCTGTAATTGTTCTTCAGCCATAATCCTGAGAAACACAGAAAGTGAGCCTTTCATGTTTCTCATGTCCCTTTTGTGTCAATACTTCAAATGAAACACCCTTGCAGGAATTACTTAGAAAGGGATATGTTTGCTTATTGCTTGGGCGTGCATGAACAGGGCCATTCTGTCCTTCGCTTTATGACCCACTTGCTAATCTGCTGGAATAAAACTGGGAGTGTGGAGAAGGACACAAGGGCTTAAGGATACGAGTAAATTTTCTTTCTAGTAAATGTCGTTATCTCTGGTTATTCTGAAGCAGACTTAGACTTTGAAACCCAGAAATGAGGGCTGAATTCAAAGCTTCAGTAAACTTATAAAACAAAACCGAGCCAAGCTTCACCCTGAAAACTGAGAAAGCCAAATCTCTCCCTAACAAGACTTAACGGAAAGCATGTTATCATTGACAAGCACTGAACGCTTTGCTAAGGGGACAGGAAAACCGTCGTTACCTGAGGAAAGCTCAGGAAGAACTGAATATGTGAATAGTGAATTACACAGTCCTACCAGTGAGAGTTACTTCCATCCTTGACTTTTTCTTCTTTTTGCTCTCAGACGGCTGTCAGGCCCAGGGCTGTTTTCAGGCCAACCCATTTCCAGCTGCCCGCTTTCTGCAAAGGAGCCTTGGGGATGCTCCTGGCTTGGCGCTCTTCCCTGCAGCTGCAGCATTGTCAGCAGCATCACGGTGTTTCTGCCTTATTGTTTACCCGTTGCTGTCATACTGCCTCCGTGCTTGGCCCGCCCAGTACGAAGACTCTTTCATCTACCATAGCTTCGGCTCTACAGGTGGTGCTCTCCCTGTTTCTGTTGTCCGTTTCTCCAGGCAATGCCTAGCTGAGGCAGGATGGTGCTCCACAGCCAGGACAGTTTCTGGTCAGCAGAGTCCAGATGAAGGACGGAGCAAGTCCTCAGACCAAAGCATGGGTTTCAGCTCTGTGAGGACACCTGCGAAGTATCTCAGCACCAGGAATATCCTTCTGCTTGAGAAGAAATCTCAAACCTTGCACTGGCTCAAGTCCCTGAACTGAGTTTAGGTAAGGTGATGTGTTCACTCAGGGCGTTCTAAAGACTCACTGTTTTTGGCATCCTTCTCTTCTTTTTCCACCGGCCACTCTCACGTCCTGCAAGCTGTTGCTACCTCAAGTTCATGCCACGAAGAGTGGTATCCGCTGCACCCCATGCCTGTCTCAGGGAGATCTGCTGTGCTGTAGGCAGTGAGGGGGAAGTGGGAGAAGGCAGCAATGGCTGGAAGGTCTGTCTCCTGCCCCTGCCTGCCGGATGCAGCAGCAGCACGGTGGCAGCTCATTCATAGCCTCCAGAAGAGGCATTTGTCTCTCCAAGTGCCATTCATATTTTAATAGCTATCCCGCCTCCTCCAGGGAAGAGACCAGATGGAAGTGTCCTATATGACAGATTTGACTAGAGGTTGCCAGTTGAACCACACTGGGTCAGACAAGAGGGCTCACTATTTTACACGACAAATCCAAAGGTTTTCTGGTCAAACCCCATGCTGCTTGGCCCGCCCCGAAGTCATGCAGAAACTGCCTGCCCATTTCATTCCCTCCTGTGTGTCCTCTGTAGGCGGCATCAGAGAGCTCTCTCCATCTGTGAGCTTTAACCTTCAGGGATAATGATGCTTTTGTCATTTTCAGTCTTGGGTAATTCTCATGTGTGGCCCTTTTATGATTATCACAAACCTGCTCTTTTCTGCAGTGGAACCAGCTGATTCACATAGCAATAAACAGAGCATGTCGCTGGTCGTCAGGATACTCCTGCAGAGCCTAGATGCTGCAGTGGAGTCCTATGGCATGAGGCACATTATCTCCAGTGGAACACCAGATTTAATCATACAGTTAATCCCTACGAAAATATGGAGTGCAAGAAGACACTGTGAACTAATTTAGGCTTAAGCATTATGCAAAATTATGCTCACAGAATAAAAAATTACCCATCGATGTCAGTGTGCCTTTGGGTGTTCTCACTGCAGAGGAGTGTGAGGAATTAGAATCCTGCTAACTAATTCTTGGCTTTATAAAAGTTATTTCCTGTTAAAAAAAATCCCTCAAGGGTATGACCTACTAAACCGCATTCTCTCATGGAGCCTGAAGTATTATCTGTACAATAACAGTCCTGTCATTGAAATGCAAGACACCACATTATTTTTAGCAGATTAGTATCCAAAATCATTCGACCACAAGCCAAGGATCCCTTCTGAGAAAAACCATGAGCTTGATCATCCATTTATTACCCGCTAAAATGTTCTCATTCGCCTTCCCTTTGCAAAATTTGGTTCTCAGTACTCAAAGGGATTCAGTTTCAGAAAAGGTATTTTCACAGTAATAAATCTCTATGCTGCACCAAAGGGTGTGACTTGGATGGGGAATATGGGGCTGTATCCAGAAAAAAATGTCTCTAGGACAAGTAGACAGGCTCGATTATCTATTTGATCATGGGGGAGTGGTGGCAAAAGTCAGAGCAAAATGAACCCATTGTTGTAATGTGTTGCAAACTCATTTAACCGGCTAATGCAGGCTGGATACCTCACTCTGTCCTTCCTGGGCAGAGAGCAAAGGGACCTGTATGGGGTTCCCAGCTGGAAACACTTTCTGAAGGTCTGAGGAATTGCCCTCTCAGTGAAGTTATGCAAGTGGGCATGCAAAGGCAAGGAGACATCTTTCTAAATACATATTTCTATGGTGGAAATAAATAATAGTCTCCATCAGCTGCCATGATACTAGTGGTGACAAAACTGTGAGCTCATCTATCTGGCTTTTCATGGTGACACTTCCCAGACAAAGCATCTCTGTGTCTCATAGGCAAACAGAGACCTGGGAATGTGACTGTCTTGCAGGGAGGAAGAGCTGAGTGTGGCATCACCTTTTATGTCTCTTCCCAGGGAAGAACACACGCTCATACATTTTCTAGAAGGAACAGACTGCTGCTCCAAACACTGCTTATGGCAAAGCCATGTCCTAATGCTGCAAATTGGGCCAGATTTGTTTTGGAAACCTGCTTTTGCAGAGCGGTCTGGCTGGCTTACTATTTATTCCCTATTCTTGGCAATTGCTTGCTCTGACTGAATGTTCTTTTGAAAACTGTTGACAAGATCTATGCACCACCCAGAAGAGCTGGTCTGCACACAGCATGATCTACACACACAGAGTATTCTCCTGAAGTTCACAGTGTGCAAGTGGGTGCTGGACAAAAAACTAGCTGCAAATATGGACAAGGAATAATTGCAGTTGCCACCACTGCAGCTACCGGGGTGAAATTCATATCACAGATCATCTGCAGAGAGGCAAATCCAAAAAAACTCCTCAGATTTTTTTATTTGCAAAGAATACCCTGGCATCCTGTCATTTCAGACAGCGCGACCTTCTTGAAGACTGCTGAGTGTTGTCAAGAGGGGCCGATCTCTGGATTTAAGTCAAGTGCTGTAGTACTTGATGCCTGGCCTTCCCCTTTACAGCAAACATTCTCAGGCTGCCACTGGTTTTGCTGCCTCCAGTCTGAATTAAAAATAACTCCCTATGCAAGGAAAAGCAGGCACAGCTGTACTGCCATTATATTCAGTGGCAATGCAGGAACTCCTGGGAGAAGCAGAGGTTTTGAAATGGAAGGCAATTGCCTTCACAGGACTGTTGTTTCCTTGTTTCTCTGGCTGGTTTCCTGCTTATTTCCACATATGAGACATTTCTTTGGTCTGTTCTCCTTTTAGTGAATTGTCCACACAATATTAGCCATGAATAGAGATGATTTGTAAAGTGTCCCTTTGAATTCAGAGTGCATTTCTGCGGGTCATGTGCTTCTTCAAGCATGCTTCTGAAATCCATTAGAGGATGTTCACCTTCTTGCATTTTGCCTGTGAGTGCTAATGAGTATATGAGTACCTTCTCAGTACTGTATTAGTCAACATGGAAGTGGAAGAAGATGAATGGAGCAAGGTAGTGGTTAATCATGTTAAATTTTGCCTCTAGAGAATGGACTTCCAACAACTGCTGGTTTTAATCTGTTTCTGGGCTTTCAGATTGTGTTGTCAGTTAGAGCCCAAACACTGAATGAAACAGATTGCTGTCAGATACCTTCCTATGAATGATTACTGAACTTTGCAGTAACACTCTACTTCAAAAAATCACTACTACAGAACAAAACACCACCTCCAGTGGCAGCAAATCCCCCAAAAGAAGAAAAATTGTTGACTGAAGAGGAGGTTTTGCTAAGTGTCCGTGATGGATTTCTTGGGCCCCTGCCTACTGCTGGCTGCATAATTCCCTGAGGCTCACCCTAGGATGCAGCCTGCCTGCGCTTCCCACTCCAGTACCCAGCCCTGCTAGCACAGGAAGAAAAAGTGTGGTGCTATGCAGCATAAGATTACTTTAAGATTGGCTTTCAGTTGTGACGCTGCAATTCCTCAACATATTCCACTTCCCCAAAGCTGCCTCATCCCCTCTGGCTTACATAGGACATTTTCTGTAGATTTATACAGGAGAAAGAACATGAAATGGAGCCATTATTTCTCCTTTACTGCAGTGTTTGCTTTTGCCCTCTGGCTTATTAGGTACTTACTTGCAGCTTGCTCCAAAATAAAGTTTCTTTCATTTTCTAGAAGTCAAAGCTAAATGCAGGGGGGTCTGAAGCCCTCTTTCATCCTGATGACTAGTTCAGTTTGGGAAGGTTTGCAAACCAGGATAGTACAGTCATAGTAGCTGAGCAGGAAGGTCAGTGCATGGAGAATCATCTACATTGAACTTGGGCTCCTCTGCAGTGTGAGTAAGCTGAATTTTGCCACCCCAGAGCAAACTGGCCATTTCTTCCACAAAGCGCAGAAGGTTGGAGTGAGGGATAGATAGCTGAGGCAAGAGCCCAGGGAAGCTGGACTTGCAGCCCCTGCAGCACCTGGGGGTACAGAGGGACAGAGGGATGATTACAGCGTGTGTCAAGAGCCACTTGTCCTGGAGCAACAACCAGCTCATCATTCCCTGCCCTCCTGCTGACAGCAGCAAGAGGCTTCCCATGGCTCTGGCCCAGGTTGTGACACTCCTTCCTCCTCCCTGGCAGACCTGCACCCTATCCAGCTGCCTGTTCACCTCTGCCTTGAACATGCTCGAACCAGGACTAAACAGTCCTGAAATAGGGTGGAACAGAGGGGACCCACCTGCTGCCAATCCAATGCCAGTGCTTATTTCCTGAAGAAAAACACAATTACAAAATAAATATGATGTAAGTTCTCGTAATACTTTGTGGTTGGTACAGCTTAATGCAGAAAAAAAGACATTAAAAATGTCTACTAAAAATAAAGCCTTGTGGTAAATAACAAGCTTTTATTGAGCACTGGCAGTATACTCTCCTATCCGATAAGGAAAGCTTTGCACATACTTCTCTGTTTCCAAGAGCTCTATCATTAATATTATTCCGTCATCTGTGAAGTGAACTCATGACTCTGCATAATCACTCTCCCTACTGTATGAAACAGAATTGAGCCAGCATTGCACATATCATTACTCCTGAAGGGCAGCTTCCAGAGCTGCATTTTAATGAGGGTGATATGTTGTTTTGTCTGCAATGGTTCAGGCACACTAGTGGGTTTCTGAACCTTAATAAGTTACTACATGTCAACCGAGGCCGGTGATGGCCAAGGTGCTTGCTCCTGCCCTGGCGAATGCCAGGGAAAAATATTTTTTCTCTTATTAACCTAACCTGAAGCCTGAGCTGAGACATTTTACATCACATTTGCAGTGAGAACCTCCAATCAATTACCAGTAGCTTGTTAAACTGCAGGTGAAATAATGTCATCACTTAATGCAAAGTGCTTAGGGACGGCTGTGACGCTGCCCGTTGTATCTTCCTTAGGACAGCTCGGTTAATGGGAAAGAGGGAGGTTCATCTTCTCTGCCTTCTGTTTCTTAAAAATACATGATAAATGAACCCTAGGTTAATTACATAGGTTTGCTGTCTGTAGTAGGAAAGATAGTTCTCTATGTTAATGATGAATCCACCGACAGGTCATTTCATACATTTTGACTGTAAAGTAGCATTGGGATTTTCTGATATCAGCCATCGTAATACACGCCTGAAGTTTCCTGTGTTACCTGGTGTCATTTAATCTTGCTTGAGCTTGGTTATTTATACAGAAAACGGGGAAAGTAATTCTTGACTTTCTCACGAGGCTGTGAGAAAGCTGGCAGTAAACAGCCCTATGTATCTTGGCTGGAAGGAATAACATAAACGGTTAATTTGCTCACATTTTTAATGTCAGTCTCTTGGAGTAGAACTTCTAGGATCATTTAGTCTTTCCAAGGAGACACCCAGGTAATTTTCTTTTGCTGACGGAAATGCTGATTTGCTATCCAAAAGAAAACTTGTTTTCTTCACATGCTCCTTAACCTCAGAGCCAAAACCAGCATATCTTGAAATTAACCAAGTAAGAAAAGACTATAGTTTTTGTAATTTTTCTAAGGGATTGATGCAATTTAGAACGGGCTATTGCATGAGATTGCAACGCTAGAGAAGAAAAGGTGAGAGCATTATAGTTGGAAGAGTTGGAATGTGTTTCTCTTGTAGTAAAATAAAACAAAACGTATTTCAAATTTCTTATGCTGAAATTCTAGAAACACAGGTGAAGTCCCTGTTCAGGTGGTGACTTACTGCGTGACTCACTGTCTGAAGCTGTGGTTGTGTCTTGAAACAGATGCCGGGTGCATACCCTTTTATCCGTGTTCTTTGGAGACATGCCTGCACACGTGCTGAGCGGGGGGTGTGAAAGCTCACAGGCCTGGCAACTCGGAGTAGGGCATTTCTGCGTGTGCTTAGAAGCTTATATTTAGACTGCAAAGATAAGGTCCAGAGAACCCATCAGGATTACAACATAGAGGTGCAATAAATGGAGATGCCAGATAGGCTTTACAGGTACAGAGGGGTAGACTGTCTCAGTCACTTTGTCCCAAATTTCCATTGTAGGTAGACACACAAAATCTAGCCTTTAAAAAACTACCATCTAGTCCTCAAGATGCTTTAAGTCTAGAGGCATTCATGTTTCCAATGTAAAATCTTGGCCAGGTGTTTAAAGATTTTTCCTTGTAAGTTCTTGCATCTACAAAAGCTCAGCAACTATTTCACATTTAGCCACATAATGATTTGTAAAGTGGTGTTTCTCCGGTGGGGACTCAGCCCAGTAGGCATTTGTATTATAATGATTAGATAGATTTCTCCCAAATACATGGCTGGAGAGCATGCTGGCAGTGCTACTTTTCTTCTTCTTTTTGTGCAGATGTTCAAGGATTTGCATTCAAGAGGAAAGAATTTGGGTTCTGCCTGTTCTTCTGCTGAAGGGCATTGGAAGCTGCAAGGCCAAACTCTCCGAAGAGTGTGCAGACTTGCTGTGTGTATGGTGGAGCATGTTGTGCCGGAGGTTGTGGGTTCATCAAAGCACTGGGTGTGACAGATGGGGATTGTGAGAACGAGTCAGTGATCTGATGATTCAGGCACCTGGAAGGAGGAGGCCTGGCCTCTGGGTTGTGCTCTAACCTGTATGCAAAACATTAATGAGAACAGAGACTGTCCTACTTACCTGCAAACGTCTGACAGCGTCACAGGAATTAAACCCAGGTTCTCTGGTGTTAGGTGGATGTTTTATCTGGCACCGCCACACTGCCAGAAGACCAATGCTTCTCTTGCTCTTGGGTGACAGCAAGACTCACCTAAGAGCAAGACCATTGATACTCACTCTAGCCCAGTGAGGAATGATTTCTGTGCAAAGTAGGGCGCTTAGGTTATGTGATTTAAGGCTAATCTCCATAAATGTGAAAGAGCAGGGGAGCAATGCAAGGCAGAGGACCCCAGTAACCTAATCAGTGCCAGCCAAGCACACCTACTGTCTGGGCTACCGCAGGGGAGCAATCAGGCCCACTGCCTGGGAGGCTCTCCCTGGGTGACCTTACAGACTGAGGGGGGGAGTTCCTGCCTCCAAGGGTGTGGGATCTGTTATGGTATGCTGAGCAGAGCATTTTCATTGTGTAAGAGAATTATTACAAAATATCTGGGGGAGGAACCAAAGATGGGGCAAAGGGAGGCATCAAGGTCATTTGAGGAGGAACAAGTGTGGAACAATAGAGGGGAAAGGGGATAAAACGTGTGAACAAGTTGCTGTGTCTGGCAATGCCCTGCGCCTGATCCCCACAGTAGGTGTGTGTACTGGGATATATGTGTGTGCGTGCGTATGTGTGCGCGTGTGTGCGTGTGCGGGTCAGAGTACCAGCAACTGGACTGGGGTGGCAGCCTGGGGGTGACTATGTCCCAGTATCAGCAGCAGAGGAGACTGCCGGGATCCAGAGGCAGCTACTGGTCATATGCATATATATATATATATTTACACATTTTCCACTAAAAAGCTTTCATCCTGATCAGCCAGAGAGGGGAACAGGATCAGGCCTTTTGTGTTGTACTTTCTAAGTGCTGTGTTTTCTGTCTGTGTGGCCAGCCATATACATGTGTGTAGATACATCTATAATATATATATGCATATACGTGTATATGTATCGTGTGCGTGTGTGTGTGCCTATTGGGCGTAGATTCTCAGCCTCACTTACTGGCTGGACCTGGGGCCATGAAGTTGTGGCAGCCTTGCCTCAAATGTCCTACTGGATCTGGCAGCTTCTAACATGTACAGTCCAAACCATGAGCTGTGAATTTGAGGACCCAGGAGGGAGTATGAACCCCTTCACAGAGAAAAATAGTGAGAACACCAGCATATCCTTCTCAGAAATGGCTCTAGAAGAAGGCTATGAAGCTAGGACAGGTTGCAGATCTTCAGTGGTGCCCTAATTAAAGCATCTCAATTTCAAAAAAGGGAGGTTTTCTAAGGATTAGCCTAGATGGCTACATGTTCACTGAGCTCATTTCTCCAGATCACAGACGGCTCGCTTGCAATCGATTCAGCCTGAGGAAAGCTCTTACTGTTTGACACACATAATAATAAGCAATGTTATTATATTCTTTCTAAATGCTTCTCTTTATTATGAAAAGTTCAGACTTGTTTAGTCATGTAAAAATAGAAGAGGAAGAGAGGGACACACATGCTGCTCATATTTTGAGTGGGAGAACTGGATGGTACAGAAGTAGAAAATACTGTTTCTCAGGACTGTAAATAGCATTCTAACTGATATAAACATCCAAACACAAAGATATGAGCAGATTAAAAAAAAAAAAAGAAGAAAATTCATCATCGACAGAGAAAAGAAACAAACGCCTTTGTTTATTGGCTGCTGTCATCTATGGAAGTCTGGTCCTGGGGAAAAGGCCTACTATACAGAAAATAAACAAATGCGTGTGTTAATGTCCTGTCCCCAAAGAAATCACATGGAAATTTATCACGTCAGTGAAACAATTAATTCACCAAAAGTTTTGTTAAAAACGCAAGGAAACAAAATATACTGGATAATATCTTGGTCTGGCTGAAGGTAGTGGGTAAAGTTCCACCAAATTCTACCACTTCTTGACGAAGACAGAAAACCTTTGTTAGAGAAAAGTACAAACAAAATACTATTGGGAGTAGCTGCTAGTCCTTAGCATGGCGTTAACGGTATTGTATGTGGTTCAGTAACAAAATGAAATATAGTTATAAATAGCACATGGGTCCTAGGGATTACCTGAATCACGTATGGAGACTGGGGGTAGGGATCCATGGAGAAGGAGAAATTTCCCAAAGTTTCATTATCTGACCTCTGATCGGACTGCTGCCGTCCTCCAAAACACTCTGGTCAGACTTTGCCTGTGTGTGCGATATCTGTGACTTATAAAAAAATGGTAAGATTCAAATCAGCATTTGTTCATCTTGTTGCGATAAAAGCAGGAGCCTCCATCTTTGAGGGTAAGAGGAATCTCAACTTTCTAGCAAAAGCTATGAACAGGATTTAAGAATTGTACAAGGAGAAGAGAAACAGAAACGGTAGCTCACAGTATCTGGGAAAATCTTTTTGTTTCATGTCTAGTTTGTGTCTGGGGTGCTTTTTGATTATTAATATAAGCTTACTGATTGAAGATTGGAATGCTTGCACAGAAGTTTAATTGTGGGAGAGAAAAGCTGACAAGGAAAAGCTTTCCCAAAGGAAACCTGAAGATTTAAGATTTTCATATGATTGCACATATCATTTTCTTTTCTTTCAGACAGTTTTTATGGTTTCAGTAAAGTAATTTAACTAAAGGTCGATGCTGCAAATCCATTCAAGAATTGCACAATGCACATTCCAAGCTGATTACATCCACTTGCATCTTTTCGAATTACATCCACTTTAGGTGATAAGATCTAGATACAATGGAAGGCAATATTTCCCTTCAGAGATTGCAATCACTGGTGATTTTGTCTATTTATATGGAGTACCGGTCTCAGCAAGGTGCTGTCCTGAAACACGCTGAACAGTTCAGAATGCCAAATTGGCTCAGCTTCTGTGTTTTGGAGCTGGCAGGTGTTTGCCCTGTTACAGGGCAAGTAGTGGAATTACATTGTAGGGCTTGTCCTTGTAATTACTCTGCCTCGTGAGAACTCTACATTTTTGTTTTTCTTTTTCCTCTTACAGATGTTACAGTCATAAGAGAGCTACGTATAACCAGATTGTTCTCATTTTATGAATACGTTTGTCACCAATATTGTGATACTTGCAGTTATGTACATGGTTGTGCATACAGTATGCATTGTAGTTCCCCTTATTGTGAACTGAATTTAAACTTCAAGGACTTTTCCCTAATTCCCTCTGCAGGAAAGATAGAACAAAGAAAGAGATGATTAATTCATCTTCTGCTGCTGGAGGGAAGTGTCATTTATCCAAAGTGCTGAGAACTACCTCTCTTTCACTCTGCACTCCAAAACGTACCCTTCATGATTTAGAGAGACTAAAATCTTCATAGGCACTGCCGTATTCACAGTTTAGTGTGAGATTTGCCGTAATAGGTCTATAATACCCAGCAGCACCTTCCGGCGCAAAGTCAATTTCTCAATTCGGCAATGCTAATTGTTTTCATATACTAAACATAAATAGTTTGATATAGTTTATAGTGGATACCTGGTAGGAGGCTTGGATTAAGTTAACTTTTCTGCCAAAAGCCCTACTTGGGAATCAGAGGTCTTTCCATAGATAGTAGTTTTCTTGGAGGGTATATGTTGAAATTCTTTTTGATGTACCTCATCTGTCGCTTCTGCTCACACTCCTTTCTATCCCCCCAGGAGCCTATGATGGAGTTTTCTGAGGCTGCTTGGCAGCTGTGACCCTATGGGTCTGATTCTGCCCATGGGGAGCAGACTCTTAGCTCAGTTACACCACTGGAGCAGCAACACGATGTGCTCTTTTGCATTTACGCCCACTGAAAATAAAGCCAAGATTCATAAAATAATACTAAAGATGCTGCTTTTTAAATAAAGCCACTTCTTTTCAAAGAAATCCTACATTAGGAATTTTGTATCCCTCCCCTCATCGTAATGAAGGTGTTCTGGTGATCTTTGGGTCATATTTTAGTCATTACAGTTTGGGGGATGTGGGAACAGTGAGTTTTTAGCAAAAGAGAGTTTTCTGTCATTTGTGAGGGAGAAATTGTTACCAACAACAGCTCCTGGTGTTGCTGTATAAGAATTTTATATTATTATCTGTAGTGAGTGGCAGTAGGAGCAGAGGCTTAAAAGGAATCCTCAGAGTTTGTACCTTGAAATTGCAGGTAATTGTTCAAAGACAGCAGTCATAAAGGTCCCTGAACAATCAAGTAGATTCAGAAAAGCCAGGAAAACCTGGCCAACACACCTGCAGCATACCAGGAGCTGCACAACATTTCCTACAACAATTAAAGTTCAAATATTTCATGTAATAAGCCGGAAAAGTAAAAAATGCACAGGAACAGAACAGGAGAAAGCAAGGTCATCACAGAATCACAGAATCACAGAACGGTAGGGGTTGGAAGGGACCTCTGGAGGTCATCCACTCCAACCCCCCTGCTAAAGCAGGTGCCCCTAGAGCAGGTTGCACAGGAACGCGTCCAGGCGGGTTTGGAATATCTCCAGAGAAGGAGACTCCACAACCTCTCTGGGCAGCCTGTGCCAGGGCTCTGTAACCCTTACAGTAAAGAAGTTCTTCCTCGTATTCAGAGAACGTGCCATGAGAACATCAGGGAGTTTGTTAGGATCTTAGCAAACGTTCTGTGTTTCCATCGTGTAGAGAAACAAACATTCCTCGCACTATCTGGTTTAAGGGAATTTTTTTTTCCTGGTCTGAAGTTCCATGACAGTTTAAACTGCAAGAATATTCCCCAGACACACCTATTGGTTATTCTCAAGTTTCTCTGCACATCTGTCGATCTTTGAAAAAGCAATTTAAAACTGGGTATTGACAAATATCTCCCCTCATCCTTTATTTACACTACCCTCTAGCTATTTTTTGAAACTTTCCCCAAATAGTCGATGTTTCTTACTATTTAATGGACAAAAAGTCAGTAGGAATTGCATATGTCAAGTTAACAAAATTCTGAGGAGTAATTTTCTAGATGAGCAAAAAATGAATGAACTGTCGGAGAAAATCAAAAGAGGATAAAAAAGCATCTGTATCTTAGTTGCAGCTTATCTGAACTCTGCTTCTCTTTAAGTTTGATCCCATCTCTGTTAAACTATTCTATTAATCTACCGTGTTACTACATATCACAATTACAAAACAAGTTTATAATCAAAGATTCCAAGGGATGCACTTGAAAACTAGGGCCACCTTTCAGTAAGTGCAAGGGTGATACATACCCTTTCAAGGTATGAATTATTTATTTACTATATCAATGTTTGAGAAAATTAGACGTCAGTATTCATCAGAATTGCACGTGTGACATGATTTGAAAAACGGGCGTTCAAAACTGCTGTGCGTCCGGTAAAAAATTCTTATAAATCTTAATGAAACATTGACACGATGAAGCCTAAGGCATTTGGGTTTATAACTGGGGCGGGGGAGGGGGGGAAGAGGGGGGTTTTGCCTGTGACCAAGGATTGCTGGGGCTCTCAGTGCCATCTAGTGATGTTTGAGTGGAACTGAAACGTAGCTGTTCTCACAGCATTATGTACGTGTTATGAATATATCCCATAATAAAAAAACTCTCCTAAATTAGCAGTACTATCATTTTTTCAATATAAATAACTCTTGACGTTCTTTTGTGCGTGAGTGATATCAGAAATCACATATATATCTGTCAGATTTGCTTCTACACTGCAACGTATTGAACTCTGAAATGCAGACACTTCTGATGGGAAAACAAGGCAGTAACCACAGCAGTCTTTCTAAAAGACAAAAAAGAGATGAATACAATCTAAAGCCAAAGCAAAAGTACATCAAATTTACTGAACTTGCCAGATTTGAACTATTTAAAATGCAAGCTAATGATAAGTATGCTTGGTGGCATGATAAAGCAGGAGACAGCAGCTACCTGTTAACTTCGTGCCCCGCAGTTCTGGCTCTGCATCTTTTCTGGGTGTCTGATTTTCCTCCCACCTCCTTCTCTGCCCTGCAGCATAGGTGGATTGCTATGTATTCACAGACATCTTGAAAAAGGTTAGTTTGTTAAAAAATTGAAGAAATACATTTTGGATAATTTTTTAGGTAAGGAATTTACTTTCCACAACCAACCCCAGAATAACTCTGAGGATACAGCCTTTACTGGTGACATTCATATGTTGTATTCAAGGCCTATCTTTAAAACATATAATGGCTGGTTTTGCTGTATACTTCTCTCTCTTTCTCTGAATTTTCTTGTGCATTGCTGAAACCCCTTAATTTTAGTACAGGAAAAATAAATTTATTTCAACATTTTTTTTCAGAATGTGAAAGCTCTTTATTGACCACTTCAGACTGTAACCTTAGAGTGTCTGAGTTTAAACCAGATAATTTCTGAAATGTTCATAGTATTACAATCTTATATTCAAGCTTCAGTTAGATGTAAATAATCCTTTACTGACTAAAGCACATACGAAGTATGAATTCCTGTCTCAACAGTGAACTCAGTCCAAATCCGGAATGCAACTCCCCTCAAGTGAGTGTACTAAGCAAACAGAAAAACTTGGTTTTGGAAGACTTACAAAATACTAAATTTGGGTCTGTCTGGATGGTGGGTGCAAGTGCTACTGCTCACAACTGATGGAGCTCTTGCCTGAATGCCTGGACCTGAGCTGGGCTAACCTGCCTCAGCACCATCCTACAGCTGCCTGAATCTGTGACTTCTGCAGGGCAAGAGAGGCATTTGATGGTGTCTGAAGCCCTTTGTGTAGACACATCCTCTATAAAATCTGTGCAAACTGTACAGTCTTGGGTCGTGGGGAAAAAAAAAGAAATATGCAAGCAAGAGCTTACTCCCACTATTATATTTTAGCTGTATTTCAGCCCAGTCTGCTATAATGTGGCAGTGAGGAGGATCTCATTGCACAAATAATGCATGGGAGATGCAACAGCTTAATATAGAAAAATTGCTGGAAAAACCACTAATATCCCCCTAGATCACATAAATCTCTCTGATGGGCTAGGGTTACAGCACCGAAGAAGGGAAACTGTGAGAGCAGGAGGCATTTACCAAATGTTTATGCATCTTTCATCTGCCAGATAAAATCACAAGAGAAGCAGAGGGTGCCACAGCCTGAGTCAATGCTCAACATTCACACAAAGCAAGCTGGCACTGGGGGGTTTTTGGTAAAAATTTGTGCAACATCATCATTCTCATTTTGCATTTGGAGAGATTGCCTTTGACAGGGATGTGTTTTATGATTTTGAATGATTATTCATGTTGTAGACCTAAATTTCATCCACAGCATTACATGTTGACACTACCTGAGTATTAGATAAATTGGGGCTCAGAGTCCCAAAGTATACAGGAGAAGCATTTCAGATCATTTGGCAAATCTCCCCTATGCCAACAGGTCAAAAAAAAAAAAAAAAACCCTGATGACTTTCTGTTTCTAGCTTCCAAGACAACAACCATGACTCAAAAGAACCTTTTTTATCTCTGATGTGAGGGGATTGTATTCCTTCCTCTCAGATGTGGTCCTTCTCTGCAATTCCCAGCTGATATTGAAAACCAAGTGGAAATTGAAATAAAATTTAGTGCCTGAATTGCACAGCACTGAGGCAGTGAAGCCCAGCAGCAGTATGGACATCAGATGGCTCCAGTCCTGTATTGGTGCCAAAGGGTCTGTCTTGACCTTTAAAGCTAGTAAAAATCTAGGTCAAGTTTCAGAAAGGCTGAGTCTTCTTTCATGACCTTTGAAGCAAGTGAAATATCTCTGATTTGGGAGAAGGGTTTCAGCTTCTTTCCTAAAACGTGATTAGTGGCAAACTGTACCTGCAGTTCTGACCGATGGTATCACCAGGCTCTGCCATAGCACATCATACCAGCGAGGATCATGCTTACTGCCAAGTGCAACAGGACTGTCAACTTTTTTAGTGGAAGCACCCCGTGGGATTTTGGGGGTCTATGGGTGGGAAGACCTGCTAACCTCCTTGCTGCTGCAAGCTCCTTCTGGGAAGCTGCATCTCCTGATGCAGAGGAGGGTCTTGATACTGCCTCTTCTCCAGCCTTCTATGGTAAGGGAGGCTCTCCTTCCTCCTTACTGCACTGCAACCCAACGTCTGACTCAGGGTCCTCTGCTCGTAGCTCATTCATGAGAACTCTGCACTTCCCTTATGGACAGAGAAAGTTGCTGAAAAGAGCAGAGTGGACTGTTCAAAACATGGCACAAGGCTAGTTATGGAGACTGTGACACCATGGTAGCTTCAGTGCCCAGGTTTCCTGGTGTTGTCTGGTGGTGGTTTAGCATTGTGATAGTACAACTGCATCTTCGCGTTGCTTTGCTGTGACTTCAGAGTGTGCAGTGTGACGTGGGTATCAGCTTTATACAAGTATGTCACGTTAGCCAGGAACACAAACGTGACTCATTCTCCTGTCACAGATGATGGCCTCCAGGGAGGATGGGAACAGGCACTGAGGGCAGCCGTGTTTAATCTGCAGTGCTCCTGAACACCCATGAGCATCTGACACAAGTGCCTGAAATGAGATTGTTAAATAGAGGGAGTTGCTGAGAATGTGCTTGTATCAGAGGGGTGTAATGGTCGTTTCGTCTGTGTGACAGTACTAGTCTTGGTTTACACATCAATATTACATCAGGATTAACATCTGGTGAAACTCAGAAATTTATCAAATGCAGTTAAGCTTTCTAATTAACTTTCAACCTGTCACAGCCAATCACAGCTGCCAAGATAAGCCTCATGCTTGATGCATGATGTAGATCCCTCTCAATGGTTTGTGAACAAGTCGGCATTTCAGAAGTGATTACAGAAGGCAACTCATTAAACTCAACCGTATTGAGTTCGATTGCTTTCTGAAATGACCAGCATGTCAACTAAGCAAACCTTTTGTGAGTCTGTTGTTTGGGATTAATTAAATTTCATTAGTCTGCTTCTTGTTTGTTTTCTGAAATCCATGGTAAACATCCATGACATTCATTTTCAGAAGATGACGGAGGCTCTGTTGGACCAGACTAAAATATAATATCCTGTCACCAATGGTGGCCAAAAGTGGATGCCTAGGAAAGACTATAAGACCTGTTCCTCAAGCACTCTCTGATCTCTAGCCAGACTCAAATACTTTCTATTCTATATTGTCTACGTTCATTTTAACAAAGATTATTTGTACTCCAGAAACCTATCAAGCCTTCCCTTGACTCAATATGGGCTTCTAACATCCACATCCTTAAGCAAAGCGGTTTACAACTTAACTATGAGAAAAAAAACGTATTTTGTTCATTTTGAGCTCGCCTCTTCACAGTTTCCCTGATATCACCTAGTTGCTGTACTGGAAGAGAGAGGGAACATTCAATCCTTAGTCCTCTTCTTGTGCCATTCATCACTGAACAGACCTCTGCCCAACCACGATCAAAACTTTTATTCTCTCTGTTTCCATCACCTCTGAGTCTTGTCTGCATTTGTTCCTTGCTCTTTACATCAGTCTTCCCATGTCTGCTTGATGCAGAGGGTTTCATATCCTGGGTGCGTCTCTCAGCCTCAGAAACCTCTCTGGTGCCTTTTTGCTCCCTTTCCTAACATGGATTTGTCACTGATGGACCTCGTTTGATTTCAGGGGGCAGAAAGAGATCCTCCTACTGCTGCCACAGAATATCTGTCAGTCTGCTGTTGCCAACGTCGTGGTTTCCGTCTTAACGGTTAGCATCTGTTATGCACGATACATACCAGCAATACTGAATGACTGGTTTTCATTATTCACAAGGCCCACTAGTAAAGCATGAGGCACTTTCCAGCCTGCAATGTCTAAAGTCAAGAGGAACAGACACAATATAAGGACAAAAACGGTTGTTCTGATTAGAGGAAATTGTTTCAATGATGTCAAGTTCTGGATAATGCAATCAAATTTTTCCAAGAAAGAAAACCCCTCCATGTTATTTTTCTTTTGCAGCAAGAAATCCAGCAAGCAAAGCACCTAATGGGAACCTCATCTAAAATTCCTAGTAGTTAGATGATAAGAAATCCCTCGATTATAGCCATGTATTGAGTCAGTCACGGAATATTTAATTGATTCTTTTTGACAGCACTGAAGGTGGCTGCCATTTCTTAATGCAGCACAAGACTCTTGCAGGTGGTCCCAAGGAAAAAAAAATAGTCAGATGTCTTTGAGAAGCAGATGTCTTTAAAATCCTTACTGAGCAGCTGAGACTATTTTGGGCTGTAAGTCACAGGAGAAGGTAAGGGAGGTATTCTGACAAATCTTGTCGCTAATCAGAGCAGAAATGAGGCAACCGCTAGTACTGTGTTTCAGCCAAACCTATGTCTCCTGCATTTGATTTAATAACTTTATGCCTGGCAAGGTGCCTGTTGAGCAGTGATTCACTTCATATTTTAATAAAGAATAACACAAGATAGAAAATTGAATATTGGATGATAATGCAATGTAGGGAGTTTTGATGACCTGCTAATGCAGTGGATACAACTTAAGTGGTTTGTGAATGACAACAAACTCCTCATATTAAATTACAGTAGAGCATATGTTTTCAATCATGCACTCCTTACTGTAATTTATAGCGAGAAAAGAAAATCCAAAACACAAGCAGTACCGTAAGACATGGACTCCTCTGCACAATGACAAACCAGGTATTTTGGGATGGTAATAACAGAGAAACCTACCTGTGGGTCATTAAAACAAAAATAAACATGTTGGCACCTTGATCTGCAGAGCTAACCTCTGCCAGAGCTAAAGGGAGGTTTCTTCGTGTCAGACACGGAGCAGGTGGGGGAAGTTAGTTGTGTCCTAGCAGCAGCAGCTGTGTTTTGCGATCTGGTGCAGAAGTAGCATTATATTGGATAGAGTGAAAGAAGGATTACAGTGCATCTGACAGTAGAGGAGACTTGCAGGAAAATTGTTTGCCATGGATTATGGGGACATAATCTTTTAATGTCACCAGTAAATGTTGATTTTGAAGGGAAGATAGATAGATAGAGTGCGTATTAATCTTTAGGGGGAGAGGCATTGTGTCTGTAAGTTTCTGTAACAACCTAATATGATTTTGATTTGCTTATTATTGAGAAGAATGGCTCCATTTCACAATGTTTGTTATAGGTAGAGCATGGTACATATATAAATACCATAGCTGTAAATAACAGACATAGAAACAATCAAGAATACTATATCTCTTTATGTAATATATCATTGATGTAGACTTCCTACCAGGAAGACATATTTTGAAATCATTCTGTAATGCCTGCCAAGAAAAAAACATATCATGCTGAGCCTTTTTTTCCTTGTTTTTCAATTCAAGCCTTGCAGTCATCAGATAAGTAAAAACCTTGATGAATATGTGAATAATCTCATAGTGTTTTATATTTCCCAGTCTTTAAAGTAAAATAAAGCAGAAGTGCATTTAAATAACCAGTATTTTTACTCTCCTTCATTTCTGGGAACTCATTTATCCTCTAAAGCTTGTGTGAACAAGTTTTTGTTGTGGGGATACAAAGTATTAGATACCAAATCCAGTATAAGAGGGTGCAAATCCCATTGAAAATCCTACAATTTATCTCTTGCCTCCACTTTTTCAAGTTTTCTTCTATAAACATCCACTGGCAAGCATCTCCGGCAGCCCTGATATGCAGGTCTGAGTACACACCTGATTGCTGGGCACCCCTTGGGTCTCACACCTGAACAGTAAAGCTTGGCTTACCTTCAGTTATTACCTGATGCTGGTGAAGACAGAAAGTGGTATACACATTGAGATGTTAAAAGCACGTCTAAAGGCAGGCTAGAAGCTCAGGGCTCAGGCTGTTTTAACTTGTCTTTCTGGAAATAAAAGCAATTGACCTAATTTTTGTGAGTGAAATCCATGGGACCAGGATTTTACTCTGGAATTATCTATTAGTATGTAATTATACACAGGAGGATTGTAGAAAAATTGTTTGAGGGTTAACTAGGAACTTTAGAACAAATAAATAAATAAGTAGAGAACAAAGCACTCAGTAAAATCATGGCACCTACCACAGGAATTTAATTAATGCCTCCCAGGCACAATCTACTTAGTCGTATTTTGGTACTCAGAAAATGTGGGAATCACATCTGTTACCTAGCCTGGCTTCCTCTTTTTCCTTTTCAACAGAAAAATTCTTCTCTTGAGGATCAGAACAAATAGCAATGAGCAGATAGTGATAGAGAGTTCTGATGCCCTGTACAAGGTCCCACTCAAGGCCGTCCACATCTGAGCTGCAGTACTTCTACTGTTCAAGCATAACATTTTTAATGGTGAGAAAAAGATGGCCTTTGTAGAATTGTGCGTCACAATTCTTTGAGACCAGACTGGATGAAGGGTTGAGTCATTCCTGCAAGGCAGGTGCACTATATCCTTATACCCCATCCTGGGGTTTCATTCACTGGCAAAAGTTGAGGACAAGTGTTTGAGCATCAGATCTCACTTCTGTGGCCAAAGCTCCAAGCAAATGCTGCTCCCCCCAGACTCTTGCTTATTGCCACTAAAACCAACAGCAAACATTGCGCAGACTTTCAGAATAAAGGAGTTAGGATTACCTCGTTTTGCAGACTATGGATGTATTTAATGTTAGTTTTGAGTAGTGAATGTCGTTAGGAAAAGCAGTTGAAATGCATATGTCGCTGATTGCTAATGCTAGTACTTAAGTTGTCCTCTGAAATATTTTATTTGTCATCTTCCAAATATTTCTGCACCTAATTATTCTATAAAACCTAAGAGGTCTTCATGTATATACACGTTCTGCTCAAGTAATCTTCTATGGGTATCCAGAATTTATATGAAAATATTACGCCAATTACAAATGATCAAGGGAACATACCACTTTTCAGGGAATTTTTACTACAGTAGCTAGACCATGACTTAAAGTCACTGGCAGTGTTAAGTGAATTCCACTTAAACAATCACAACACAAGTGGTGCTGATTGTCACAGTGTTCTGTATGGCAGCATGAGTATGATTAAAATTAATATGTGAAACAGAGCATTGATTCATTTTTCCTCTGGCAAAAAAATATGCATATGCTATTGCATAAGAGGTTAGGGTGGTCTGTGTCTTAAGCAAACGTGAACTTCAGAACTGAAAAAATCCTGTTTAATACAATAAAATATTGTCCTGGTTTGAGCCAACGCGAGGGTTTTCATTGGCCACATTGCATTTCAGCATGTAAAGACCCTCTTGCGTACTCAATAGGAACTAACTGTTCCTGTGTACCTGGAAAAGTTATGGCCCTTGGTAAAGAACTAATAGAAATAATTTTTAAGTAGAAACAGATCTGAAATTGGAATGTATTAATGTAGCACAAAATTCTAGTAGTACATCATTCTAGAATGGCGATAACAAGCCACTAATACAGCAAAACATTAAAAAAAATCTAAACTATATTATGATTTTATAACTGAGCATCTATAACACGCTTTCTTTAGAAACTAAGCAAAGGTATGAAGAGAGTCTGGAATTAGCTGGAAGATTAGTGGTTAACCTTAGACAACAGATACAATGGAGATTATTTACTGTATGTCACCAGAAACACATCTGATCACGCAGGGGTCTTCCATAGCAATGCACTGACCGGTTAATTTAAAATTTGAAAAAAACAGGTATATTTCTTATATATATGCACCATATGCAGTACTACAATTATCATTGACAGTCCAAAGACTGAGAGTGTTTCTTTCCAGCAACTAAAACATATTTTGCAATTTGTTTTGTGAAGTGCATCAGGTGGGAGGTAAAATACAGAGCTAAAATGTAGGAAAATACAAAGGCCATGTGTTTCTGTGTAAACACACGCATGGAATTCCTCTTGGGTAATGGAAGAGCTGAGCCATTCTGCTCTTAGGAACATATTTTTCTGCTGTAGTTTAGTCTTCTAGAAGTTAGGTGTTTAAGGCTGAGCAAGGCGCTCAAGGTTCTTTTTGCTGCCACTGGAGAGAAACAGGCACCTTCGTAAAGTAGCTTCTCTCTTCCTGCAATGGGCGGATGAGTCTTATTCTATGTGCTAGAAACATCCTGATTTTTGGAAAAGGGTAATGAATTGGGGATCATACCTGTTCTGGGCAGACATAAGGAGGTTACTGACAATACAGAGAATTCCTGGGCTGAAATTTCTCCAATCCTAGTTTTGCCCAGTGTGTCACATAATTATCACCCAATTTAACAAGTAATGCTGCGTATTTTACAAATTAAATATAAAAATAAGCCAGAACAGAATTTCCTGCAAATGCTGTTGAATGCCATGAGAGTACTAATTTTCCACAGGAGATAAGGACTAGATACAGGAATCACAGTATTACTAAAAGAAACTGTCCATTTTCCATACTACACCCTTTAATATTAAATTGGCCCATGAATTATTCCTTACAGTGAACAAAAGGCATGACAAATTATTACAGAAGTAAAAGAAAGAGTTCAAGATGAAAGGTAAGATTAGAGAATTTAACATCTTTGGTACAAATAGTCCCCAAGAGGAAAAACAGAAAAAAAAGCAGAAATACATTAAATAAGTAGGTGTGGACATGGACTGGAAGTTTGCCTATATAGAAATTAATTTCTCCAGGCTCTAAATAACTGCAGTATTTGGTTAGCAGACTAGATGAGGGGCTAAAGTGTCTGCCTGATATAGGTACATCTCACAGCTTCAGATCAGTCTGCAATAAAGTTTTTACTGAAATTTATTTTCTCAAAGAAGGTAGCACTTCTGGTAGTCCTGTTGAGCTATGAAATTCATTTTTATATCTGTTCTAGAAGCAACTGATGGCAAACCATGTTACCTTGGGTTGTGAACCTGTCATGGTCACAAGACAGCCATACAAACACCTACCATCAGCAAGGTCCTGCTGTTTCATCAAGACATATTCACCTGAAATGCTGTTGTATAGACTTTCTTGAGTAGTGATACAAAAAAGTTATGGTCAGTTCACCAGGTAATTTACCTGTAGCTTGGTGTTAAGCAGTACATACTTACAAGAAATTTCAATAGAGCACAGGGTTTGGTTTTTTTTTCCTTCTCTAATCACCTTTTTGTATGGATTTTAACTCATGATGTTGTATGATAAGAAATTGTGCTGTTCTGGATAGTGCCTCAGGAATCATTTGTATTTTTTCTGTTCCTAGAGAAAACAGACTAGGTAAGAGAAACCCTAGGAGCATGCAGGGCAGCGCCATGAACACCATGACATTGTTCAGGATCCTGAAGCTATGGGAAAGGTTGGATTTGCCTGCCTTGGCAGGCCAGGAGAAAGCCTGGCTGCCACAATGTCACTTTGCAATAGTGGCTTCAGCAGCCTTTGGTCGCAAGTGACCATGGTTCATTTTGGCAGCAACACCCGCCACACACACTGCCTGTGTTAGCAACAGAAAAGCAAAAAAGCAGAGTTTGATCTCTGTGAGGAGGCATGGTATAGTGCATCTCGTCTGACGCACCGTAGCATGTCCCCAGATCAGGGGACAAGGGGACAGCTCGGGCTCTCGGCCACCCCAGTGTCACTGTGAGGGTGGGAGCCAGCAAAGCGGTCAGTGGCAGAGGGCACTGCTGGAGGTTTGTGGCAGCGTGAGGGAGGCGTTTTAACGCAACAGGCCCTCTTTGTGAGAGGCGTTCAACTGCAAGGCTATTTCCATGACTTTCAGAGGTTTTTGACCTCACACCGTATTTACGCCTGAGCGCAGGACTCCCAAGCAGCTGGCTAAATCAAAACACTCATAGAAAATGATACCAGAAGATATGCCTAAAGCAGTGGGGTCTGAAATGAGCAGTACATTAAAACAGAAAAGTTGTAAAGAGAAACAAACCCAGGCATTCAAAGATAGAAAAATTGTAGAGTAAGTGAAATGAACCTGCTGGATTATGCTTGTGTGTTGAGCTTCAGGCAAAAGCAAGATTAACTTTATTGAGGTCAATAAATAAACCTCCCCTTCAGAAAGAAATTACTTAATTTAGCTCTGCGGTGAGACAGAGCCATCTGCAATGCCCACCCATTGCCAGAGCTGTTCTATAAATAACTACCACCATTGCACTAAGGCAGAAGAGGATTAAAGCTCCCGTTTAGCTCTCTTGCAGAGAAAAAATACGAGTTTTTTACTGCATGTGAGTAGTGTAAGTGGTTCCTTAATGCTAGGTGAATGACGGCCATCACAAAAACCTTCCCAGGGCACAGCATGATGCATTCATCTTTCTGTTTGGAGCTAATATTTCCAGATGAGGAATTAAAGAGAAAAACTTCCCAGAAAAAAATGTATAGGAGTTAACGTGCAGTTGCAAACCAAATCATTGGATAGGTTGAAGTCTGGGTTGCTGTCCTGGTTTGGGCCAAGACAGAACCGATTTTCTTTTAGTAACTTTGTTTTTTAGTTAAGTCTCTTCTGAGAAGCTGCACTCTCTGAAACTAACTGCATGTTTTTCCAGACAGTAGCTGCTTCCAGCAGTGATAAGGCTCGGTGTTTATAGTTAGTGCTGGAACATCAGAAGCAATGGTATGCAGAAAGGCTCTTGCTTATAGTTATCCCTATGGAGACCAAGGTCAATGCTTGCTTCTGCTAACTTTCTTGTGCGCCGGAACTGAAAGAGCAGAGAAGTCGTCACCCCTGCGACCCTGCGGTGGGGAGGAGCAGCTCAGACAGGTGACCCAAACCTGACCAAAGGGAGTATTCCATCCCATACGCGTCATACTCGGTATAAAGCTGAGGGATCACGAGGGTCTTGCTCTCTTCTTCTATGACCGGCGTCCAAGGAGGACTCTGTCCGATTCTTCTGCCTTCGACCCCGATCCGTGCGTTCCTGACTCCAGCTCCTGCCTGCTGCTACTGAGTACAGTCTGGGACTTTCCCGGGGCATGCCCCGCAGCATCCGGGTGACGTATTTGTCATCAGTGGGGGGGAGCTCGATATCAGTTTTGTACATATTTGTGTATTTGTATATATTTCATTATTATTATTATTCATTATTATTTTAGTTAGATTAAAGCTGTTTTAACTTTTCTAACCCATAAGTCTCTTTCCCTTTTCTCTCTTCCCCCCCACTTTGGGGAGGGAGTGGGTTAGCAAAGAGCGTCTGTCGTTCGCTTAACAGCCAGCCCAGGTTTAAACCATGACAGTTGCCAAACCAGTTTGGGACACATAAAATAACTGTATTAAAGATTCTTTTTTGTGTCCCTTCATTTTTCTTCAACTCGTATTTTGATTATATAGGTCCTCTATCAAATGTCAATGAAGAACACACTGCAAGTAAATTCTGTTTCAAATATACTGATTCAGTGACAGCCTTACTATTTTCATCAGTTTAATGTTAGTAACTTCAATGCATGCAGTACCAGAATACGTTCTGCTTCCCTAATGATTCTCTCTATCTTTAATTGAAATCTTACTATGAATGGCAGAGGGAAATACAGAATGCAGTATTTTATACCGAGTTGACATCCATGAGGATTAGAAACTGAGGGAAAGATAGAGGAAAGAATATCAATGACCAATGAACCAGTATATTAAGCATACACTGGTATTTGCCACTGACCTCACAGCTCTCTAATAGGGATTATGAGCCACTGAAAAGAAGACATTTTCAATACCATTTTTGGGAAAAATGGTAAAGAATATTTTGGAACAATTCTTTTTTGGAGGAAATTAGCCATCAACTTTGGTAGCTCTGAGTAAAAATAATGGAAATGGGGAGGCACCTTATTCATTTATTCTTGGGGCGGGGGGTGTGTCTCTCTAGTTACTCTTTTTCCCCATATATGTTGCCTTGCTTGCTGCCTGAAATTCTCCAAGTCATTGACAGTATCAGCTGAACCTGCTCTGGAAGGGGTTTCCTAGACATCTACAACAGCAAGTCTTCAAAGGCCATAATAAGACATTATTGTAAAGGTTTTGCTGGCGGAATCACTTGACATTTCTCCAGCAGGTGCTCGCTATGATCTATTAACTTAAATGGGGTGCGCTTTGGGGTAGTAGAGCAAATGCAAAGAAACAACATTTCTAACTTGGCATCATAGCTTCCTACCTCCAAATAGACCTGCATTTTTGTTTATGAACATGCCATTTTTATTGTGAGTGAAGTCCATGAATCTCAAGGTACCTTGCACATACTTGGGGAAGGTCTGTAGGCTCACTGAAGGTTTAAGCTGAGATCATTGGTTTTATGCTAATGCAGATGAAGCACCAACATTTGCCTGCCTCTACTAGGTAACTTGTGGCAAAAAAAGGAACCTCCACGGGGAAAAGGGGTATGGAAACAAGCAGATGTGTTTGAGGCAGCAAGTGGTAATAACAGCTGTTTCTTAAAGGGATATGTGTTCATTTTAGGCATGACAAATTTAGACAAAGGCATGACACCTCAGACACCATGTAGATATGAGTTTCCCAGCAGCATATATGATCATCCTGTTTTTACTTCTTTCCTGAAAGTTCAGAGGAAAATCCTTCTTAACTAAGCTTGGAATTAAATAAATGTAAGAGCAGAGGAAATGAGATCGGCAAGACAGTGACTTGTCTAAATATTCATTTTTTTAATCCAATGTTTTTCTTGAGAAATAAGACAAGATAGAGAAACTTTCTAAGGGAAGAAGGAAACACAGGTGTCAACATGTGGTCGACACAGGAATAAGCAGATGGTGCCCATTGCAGAAGATGCAGAACTTCCTCCGCCTATACAGCAGGGGCAGGGGCTGCTGCCTCTCCCCAGTGAAGGCAAGCATGGCACAGAGCGCTTCCAAGGACTAGACTTCTTACTCAAAACCAGGGTGGCCTTACCTCTCCTGCACCAGCAGCCCCCTAATGGCCTGTGTCCTCTGGGGAAAGTAGCTAGCACAGCCCAAAACCGCTCCTGGGAGCGTGCTAGGGACTGCATGGCATGGGCACTCATATGTGACTGCTGGTGGCCCTGTCCATACCCTCTTTGCTTTACCAGCACGGATGTAGCCTCAAAGACCAAAAAGGGCCGGAGACACAGTGAAGGTTTTAATCTACTGATTGGCTGGCACTTTCTTGTTAAGTGGGAAAACGACTCCAATCTTTTTCATACCAAAATGTGTATAGGACTTTTCTTTCTTCTGTCTTTACAGCAGGATTTAAGGAGCTGTAAGGAGAAATTTGCAGGAGATCGCAGTAGGAAATAGGCATGAAAAGACAAAGAAAAGGCAGTATAATAAAAGGAGAGGAGACCTAAGGCCTTCGCCTCTCTTAAATATTTATATATTCTGTTCTACACCCACATCTGACAATACACTCTCCCTTTATTCATTCTATTCCATGTCTCCATCTCTTATTTTCTCACTTTCTTTCTCCCATTCTCATCATTAAAAATGTTTTCATTTGTTTTTAATCCACTTACTACAATGATTCCTCCTGCCTGTTGCCCTCTGGCTCTTCAACCTACTGTTTCTCCTTCTGTTAAAGAATATTTCTGACAGTTACATGTTACGAGTAATTGACAGAAAACGTTTCTATCCAAGAACAGCAATTTGACAGAATAGGGGACCAAGAATTAATTTTTTTCCAAATTATTGCCATGAAGCACTGAGATATGCTATCAGAGGGGCTAAAGGCAGTGCATTTAAACAGCTTACACACCAACAACAATCTGATAAAAGCAGAAATGACACATGAAAATGCAATAGAATATCTATGTACTTTCTGATTTAAAGAGTTTCAGCCCAGTGCTTCTCAATTTTTACCATTCAATTATCTGACTAAAAAGAGGTTTCCAACAAGCTCCTTATCCCCAAGTCCTATAGAAACTATGTATTAGTTTGCTGCTAACTCTGCCTTCCTTCCAAGGGCTATCACTGAATAACTGATTTCATCTCAGGTATTTTCTGTTGCAGGTATTAAAAACTGAAATACAGATTTCAGATGACTGCCACAAGTTGTGCCCCAAGCACTCATGTACACCTCTCGAGATTTATTCAGACTTGGGCAAGGAATTGCTCCTTCCCAGAATGAATCCCAGACTCACAGTATGACAGAGCTTCTGGAAGGTACTGGAAGGTGTGATTAAGGAATACTATTTTATGCTTCTTTACATAAGCAGTAAACAAGATCCCACTGGAAATGGCATGATTGATGCTGTGTAAATTCTAAAAAAACATTTGTGGGAGGCTGGAGGAGTTAACCCAAATTACTTTATTAACCTCACTCTAAACTTGTCTCTGTGAATAGTTGATTTGACACAAGCAGAAGGAAGGGAAAGCCAAGGGAGGTAGAAAGGTGAAGATTTTCAGGGCAAGAGGTAAATCAAAATCCATCCTATTAACACCTTTGATTCATTTATCTAGACTTCAATCTATGGACACAAACCAGTACAAGCCCCCAAAGACCTACCTGTGACTGATCTCAAGTTGTGCCCAGCTGTACCCCACTTAACCATGAATTTTCACCCTTTTCAGGTAAATCATGTATTAACATCACAGCAAACCATCAAAATCAAACTATATTCAAACAAGCCAGCAATCTGCCCCTATGATCTGATTTAGCTTTTGGAAAATCTACTGTTGGAATGTGCAGAATCTAGGATAAAAAACGACATAGAAAAGGGATGGAAAATAAGCAAACTTGGTGCCTTGAAAACACTACAAATAAGATGAACAGTAACATTCACAAGATCGTTGACTGTTAGAAAAATTGTAAGCTTGAATTTGACAGAAGTATTTAGCAACATTACAAGAATTTTTTGTGATAACTGATTTGGTGAATTTATATCAACAGAGTCTTCTTGTCTACAATGCACTTTGATCACCACCCACACGGCAATAAAGAACACTGAAAATAATATAATTTTTATTGAGCAAATAAATCTATTTAAAATGTTTAAAGTGTTGAATTGAGAACTGTTTGCTACAGAAAATAGAACATGGAAATGCATTAAGTCCATGATACCCAAACTGCTGTCCTGGGGAATTAGGAACCATTCTTTGGCCCCAAAAGCAAGTGTCATCGTGCTGCTTGAATTTATACGAACGTTTGTTCCCTTTCCATAGCCAAGGTGGTCTCATCCACACTTCCCCTCCAGAAAAGTCCTTGGACTGTGTTAGTATGTGCATAGCATCTGAAGTGGATCGTGGCTGTTTCCAGGAACACTGAGTAATTAAACCATATGGATGACCATGAACAGACCTGTTTTGTTTAATATGTATGGACTTCTCCATTTCCTTCAGAAATCCATTCCTTGAGCCAACTGAATCTGAGTCTTGACCAAATCTTTATTAATATTAAAAGTATCAAATATAATATAAATATTAAAAATACCTGCTAATGATTTATACTGAGGGCAAGTGTCCCCTTAATTCAGGGAGACACCAGATAATTTTTTTTCTCTTTTTCATGGATAGTTATTTTTGTCTTATTTAAGACTGTTAAGTGGGAACTATTTTCTGATCGGTGTTTTTATGGTGATAGTCAGTAAACCTCTTTTACTGCTGTTTTAAGTGGTTTCCATTCTCTGTTTCCTTCTGCAGCTTGTTCCTGTCCCAACAGTTAGAACAGAGCCATCTGATTTGGCACAGCCAAGAGGGTATTTTCTGGAAATGAAGCAGCACAGAACAAGGGAGTGGAAATCCTATCAGTGACTGTCAGGTCCCTGAGATGTGCAGCTGAATGTCAAACCAACTCTCTGCTTGGATGCCTTTTAATCTCTGGTATGGGAGCGGTCAGTAGGAAAAAGAGGGTTTTAATCTTTTTTTATTCCATATCACTTTGCAGCTGAGCTCTGTGGGCAAAATTAATAGTCGTATTTTGACTCACAGGTGGAATTGTTGCTGCAGCTTTGGCTTGTACAGGGACTAGTTTTGATACCATGTTGGTAAAACTCTTGTTGGGAGAAAGAGTGGGGTTGGCATCCTGCCTGGATCACACCATCATCAGCAGAAAGTTTTCCATTCACACCAGGTATGCCACAGAACCCTTAAAATTTCATGGTCTGAAAGTGACTATATACTTATTTCTTTGAATAACTTACCTGTACTCAGATTTTACTCAGCCTTCAGGGCAGAAAAGTATATGGGAGCTAAAAGTGGGGTTTTATGGCTCCAGGGCTGTGACTTTGTATCACTAAAATACCAATAAAAATGTCATTCTTGAGTAAAAGTGTCAAAGTAATCTTGCTTCTCAAGAAATTGGGACAAGACAAGAGTGTTACATTAACTGAGGGTAAAGGTTAGAATTTCTTCACTGTACAATTTCAATACAGCAAATGCATTGTAGTTTCTGCTAATATTTGAATTTCAGCAATAGTATTGTGCTAAAGCAGTTTAATGATTTCACTTTCCATACAGCACCTGAGCTCTCATAACTTTGCTCCATGTACCAACCATACAACATTTGTCAGGGTGTTAAGGAGAAGTTCATGTGAAAGGCGTAGTCCACAGGGACAACATAATCCTGTTCCCTTGCACATGATGTTGCAGAGGTTTTTAAGTTATTCTTCTCTTGGTTTAGAGAACTAAGTCCCGAAGAGGCTGGTGGCCTTTTCTCACTCAGAACAGTGATCTGTTGCTACTTGCCTCTTCTGCCTCTATGTGAGCACTTGTACTGGGTGTCCATGCCCAGGTGCTGGCAGCGGGGGCTGCAGGGCATCCTCTGTGAGGAAAGGCCGGTGCTGCCCTGTGCCAGACACAGCTGGTTCCATCCGGCTCCAACTGACACCCCGCAGGGCACGGCTGAACCCCTCAGCTGAGATGGTTGTACCTCTGGGAAAGTGTATTTGAGAAAGGGGGTATAATGATGGACGGGGAACAAAACACGATGCGAAAAAGCAGAGGCAACACCAAGTCAAGAGAGGAGGAAGAGGTGCTCCATGGCGGATCAGATATTCCCTGCTGCCCGCCCGTGGAGGGCCCCACGCTGGAGCAGGTGCGTACTTCCTCAAGTAACTGTAGCCCGTTGAGAGCCCATGCTGGAGCAGGTTTATCCTGAAGGACTGCAGCCCATGGGAAGACCATGCTGGAGCAGGGAAAAAGTGTGAGGAAGAAGTGGCAGAGAGGAATTGCTGCAGACTGAGTACAACCCACCCACTCTCCATCCCCCTGCACCGCTCAGGGTGGGGTGGAGGACTGAAGGAGTGAAGTTGAGCCTCAGAAAGAGGGGAAGGAAAGGTGTTGTTTTAATATTTTCCTGTTTCTCGCTACCCATATCTATTTCAATTAGCAATAAATTACATTAATTTTCCCCAAGTAAGCTCTGTTTTACCTGCAACAGTAGTTGGTAGGTGATCTCCCTGTCTTTATCTCTCTTCATGAGCTTTCTGACCCTATTTTCTCCCCCATCCTGCTGAGAAGGAGTAGCGAGTAAGAGGTTGGATGGCAGCTTGATCTTTAGCCTAGGTCAACCCACCACACTGCTATATTGCTTATTTCTCTGGCCAGTAATGTCAGCACTAATCCTTTTTCTTCTGCTTTTACCTCAGTGTCCCTTCCGCATGCTTCTGATGTATGGAACATCGTCCTACTACACATTTACTCAGACACATCTTTCAATTACAACAGCAGATAGGGTACTATCAATATTTTTCCATCAAAGCACCCAGGATGTAATACCTGAGGCTAACTACCTGCAGACTTCATAGTGTCTAGTTTATGGATCATCTCAACTAATATATGAGTGGAGGAACTTGATGAGCATTTAACCTTTACTTGCCCTCTATTATGCTTCAAATGGGTGATACAAGTACGTAAATTCTCATCTGAAGCATCCAAATGTGCCAACGCATGTGTGACAAGCTACATGGCATGGCTTCGTACCACACCCCACTGCCATTGCTACAACTTACAGAGTCTGTCTTTCAAAACTCCATTGCATTGATAGATACTACAGTTCTCTTGATTATAATTTTGTACTGTGATGGCAAGGTAGATGATGGCTGGCAATCCCACACCTGCCTTTTGGTTAAGGATGAGACTGGAGGAGACAATATGAAGTCAATGGGTATTTATCTTGGCTATTCCTCTTTATTCAAAAGTAGAATTAAATACCATGGCTGAACGAGGGGAAAGAAAAGGTCCGAAATCTATACAAAACAAATGAAGATGTGTAATAGTTTTTGCACGATAATCATATGAAACATGAGAAAATTATTCATTATTCTGAAAGGCAGATTTGAAATAAAAATGTCAGCCTTATTATGTTGTGAATAAATCTTGGGAGGTGTTCAGTAATAGCTGGCCATCACACATCAGGATTTGGTCAGGGTAAAGCCCTCAGTAATGATGTCAAGTTGGATTAACCTTCTTTAGTGTGTGATTTAAATAAACACTGACAAACAAAAGTATTACACTGTCTGGAACAACTAAGAAAATGTACCCTAGTGCAAGAGAAGGAAGGAAGAGAGTAGCTGGTAAAACATATTTGTGTTAACTGCTGCATTTTGGTCAGTCTACAAGCATAAGAGGTTTGGATATCATGGGCAATAGTTTATTATTTTTTAGGTTTTTCTGAATCTGAATCTGAGTTAATTTACCAGAGATACATGAAGATTTTTTACAATGCAGATTCATTATTGTTTGTAATGAAATTCACTGTCTGTTGAAATACGGGTAACTGGATGTTGGCACAAAGAAAACTGAAATAAATTATTCATAACAATTAGCACAGAAGTGCAAAATTTCACAGGAGGCATTAAACTGGAGTGACTCATTCAATCTGTCTTGCTCTTCACAGAGGTTTCAATAATGTAGTGAGGGTGGAAATATTGCCATGTGACTAGGGTCAGGCGAAGACGCATTTTGAGTAGGTTAATTGTAACGGCAGTGTTTGAGTAATGTGTTGTCTGACATATTGTTGGAAGGTACTAACACCTTCCATGAAGTGGGTCTTTTGTTTAATACAGAATAGCAGGCTAATTTATAGATGGTGGATACATTAGATCAATGGAACGAGCAACCAAGCCTGTCCACAGAAAGTAACTCAAAACACTACTCAAGACAACGGAGTCATGAAAAGACCTGATCAGAATCTAGGACACAACATTGCTGAATATCTATACGCATTTGAGGCAGAAGGCAATGGCACAGTCAATCAGGAAATAAAAGGGTTTCAAGAAGCAGCAAAAAAATAGAGTTTCCAGAGCCCAAAACTGACAGAAGGTTCAGATATTGCTCTTGAAAGCAAAGAAGTTGCCTGTATGTTGTATGGAAGAAAACACTTTCATTTACATCCCTTGTAAACAAGCAGAATTGCAGCAAAAGAAATCAAGCTCCCACCATTTGTGCCTCTGTCACTATTAATCTTGCAAGTGCCTGATCATTAACTAACAACTCAGATTAATAGGGCAAAAACATATTCAGGAACAAAATACTTAGATGATGAGAAAAATGACATGTTTTAAGATTCTATAAGGACCTAAAATACGTGTTTGTATCTGAGGTCCTTTCTGAGCTCACCTAATTTCTTTCTCTGGCATCACGTAGTTTTTAGAAGGATGTGAAAAGATGGCAAGATTTTCACTGGAAGACGGATGTGAAAGAACATTCTAGGATGTAAGTGAAGCTGAAGACCAAAGTTGGAGGAGAATTAATATGAGTAGAAAATAAAACTGCTAGTAAGTATTTGTAATTTGTCATGCAGCTTGAAAAGAATTCTCCCCGGAGCTGTGAAATAGCTCAGAGCTAAAGTCTAATCTAAGTAAGAGGTGACAAGAAAAATCCAATTTCTCCAAGACTTGATTCTTGGCTGTGATCAGTGCTCTGTAAATGTATGCCCATTTTTTTTAATTAACATAAATAGTTAGAAGGATATTTTCTACAAGTAACCTATTTTGGCCGGATGCTTTTAAAGCTAGTAAGTAATTTAAAATTAATTGAATGTCTCTGTTGCATTCTCAGCATTCATTCATTGCCTTGGATGATTTCTGCTGGTGCAATGATGTCGAATCATCAGTTTGCTGAATAGCAGCAAGGTATCCATCTCTGTGTAAGCAAGTCCACTTGTTAATGGCACAGTATTTGTAGGTCTTGAAGCACAGTGGGATTCAGATGCAAGTCTTCCAAGGCATAATTTTGCTACAAAGAGGAACATGAAAATGAAGTAAGTGATTTACAAGAAAGGGACAAATTTGGATATCCAGCACTGACCCTGAAAGCTCAGTGGTCTGGGACTTTTTGCCAGGATGTTAATAGAAATAATTGTCATTTATGGTTATCGGACTGTCTCAGTAGCTCCTAAGTTTATTTTTTACTTCTGATAACAAGAAAAATTACAAGGAGATTTGCATAGTCATGTATTCACCAACCTCATTTCTGCTGCACGTGTGGTCTGCAGAATCACAGAGAGTCAAAATTTCTGGAAAAAGCTCCAGGATTTAATAAGTGTAATATTTTGTAAGACTTGTTTCCTTAGTATTTCTTGGTCTGGGACAAGGGATGGGTCTAACTAAATATTGCTGTTCTGTACAGAAACATTTTAGCATCTTTTATGAATTTCTGCGTCCCTTTGTGCAAAAAATGAGACTCGCATGGATACGAATCTGATTTTGCAAAGAAGCTTGATTTCTATGACATGGAAGAAGGATTATTATTTTCTATAGTTGTTTACTTTAAGCTCTATATTTCTGTGAATTATTTCGATGGCTACTTTCTTTCTCATTTTGATGGTTCAAGTTCTGGCCTCATGAATCAATATTTTGCTGTTGCTTCGCTAATAAGACGGCACTGTTTCATGCAGACACAATGACAACATAACTGTATTTGTATTTCCACATTATTTAAAAATAAAAAAGAAAAAATATGTTTAAAATACAGTATGAGCACTTCAATCATATAAATAAAGGAGAACAAGAAAAGAAGTACAACTGTGATGGCAGAACAGGACAGAAGTAGAAGATCATCTAAAGATGCACCAGCCTCTGATTTCTGTAAGGATCATGACGTTAAAAATAGAATCATGGGTTAATTACATTCAAAATGGACTTCCAGAAGTCACCTAGGCCACTGTCCACCATCCGCCACCTGCCCCACCACCCCCAACTCAAAGCAGATCTAATCACAGCAGGTTGCTCAGGGCCATGTCCCATTGATTCTTGAGCATCTCCAAGGATGGAGATTCCACAGCATCTCTGGGCAACCAGCTTTGGACCAATCCCGTGTTTAAAAAATAATAAAATTGTTGTAATGAATCACAATTTACCATGTTTCAATTTGTTTTCTTCTCTTCCTAGGGATAAAGGACAATTCATTCACTGGAGCTGAGGATATGAACATGGAAACAATCATAATCAAGAAGGAAACAAAACTCAAAGGAGTTTATGACCTTAAGATGATGATTTGATTAAGATGAATAGGAGCTGATCTAAAGGGTGGAACACTGTGAGTTGTGTTGAGGAAGGAATTGTTGAATCATAGAGAGTTAGTAACAGAGGCTTTTAAAAATCATAATTGGCAGTGAGTTTTTAACAACTTCATTAATAATCTGGGTAGAAAAAATAACACTTTGTTAATGCAACATAAAATTGGAAAAGGACAGTACAGAGAGAAATCAGAACTGTGTAGACACATAGATAACCTCAGCAACTGGAAAAAAATGTAAAAGCATCAGATTTAATAATATAAAATGCACAGAAGTAAATTCCTAAACTAAACTCCTCCATCCCCCAGATCTGCATTTCTCAAACTGGACTCTGACTGTGAGTCTTGGGCTAAGGCTCAGTCCACTCCCAAGGTAAGGGTTAGGGGAGAGGCAAATTTTAGAATGCTGACACACTATGGTGATCAAAATGAGGTCTAGGCCATAGATATCTGTTTGGGGCTAAGGCTTAGACCAAGACTAGTGGTCATGCTAGGTTTAGTGTTGGGGTTAGAGTTCAGAGAGACAAAGATAAGACTTTCTCTCACAATCATCTGCTTTCAATATGAAGTGCTGCTAAGCAATTTCTTCTGTTGGATTTGCATTCTCTAAGGTGAGGAAACAAACCTTAGCCCTCAGACCAGTAGGTTCATCCATCCATGAAAACACCAGTGCTAAAGCAATTAAAATCTGTTACAGCAAATTTAATCTAAAAGGGAACAATGCAGGTTTTAATTTTCCCCATACACAGTAGATCTATTGGTCCTAACATTTGAAATGAGTTTTTAGTTTTTTCCAGTTCAGGTTTTTATGAGTTAAAGTAATTTCACCAGAATATGGGATTTTCTCCTAGTTCTTGGCTTCAAACTTTATACTGCTCAACTACCAAAGAAAGAAGTAACCCCATGTATGGCTAGTTTTGAGCATTCAGCATTGGATTGTACTTACGTGTGAACATAAGGATTGATTTTATGTATTAAGAGTTTGAAGTCTTTTAAAATCTCTTAGCACTGCAGAATCAGACTCATTTATTATGAAAGAGTCTCCTTTTGCTACACATGCATGTTCTCCCGACATCTTTAAAATGGTTTATTACAGACTATTCAAGCAACCCATATCCTAACGCTGCATACACTGGGAGTGAAAAAACATCCCACTTGTTTGAAGAGTCGAAATATAGTAAGTAGGAACAGGACAGTGTCAGAAAGCTCACGCGACTGTGGTCACTTGTCTGAAAAAGACTACTGCAGAAGCGGGATGGATAGAAAAGACTTCTAATAACATCCATGTTAAATGGACAATTGAGTGCACACTGGAGAAATGAAACCGATTAGGAGGTTGCTCCCATCATTTATAATCTTCCAAGAAACTGTCTTACTTATTTTCTTTCTGCACTGCAAATAGAGAAAACCAGAGAAGAGAATTGGTTTGAGAAGAGAGAAAGGTTTTTGAAGAGCACATTACTAGTGCTCATAAGGGACAACTTCAGTGGTGACTGTGGAGCATCCTGCTCACTTGTATGCTTCTGGCATCTGGGGGTCAGGGGAAGGGAAGGCCTGAACACACTGTTCAGATTCGCATTCCCTTGGCTACCACCTACACTATCTTACAGTAGAAGTGCACCCACACAGGAGATAATAACCTGTACTTAATCAACTGTCTTGTTAGTATTGTGCTAAACAGTGCAGAGTAGTTAGGCTTCATAGACAGAAGGAGGCACAGAAAAATATCATTATTCTACTGAGAAAGAGCCAAAGTCTTCTTAGCATTATGAATCCATATCAATATAAATCAAATAAATCACGTCACTCGAGTCATGATATTCGAGAGGAATTGAATTTGTCCCTCTGCTGAAGGATCTCCTTAATCAGTTATAGTTAGGTTGTGCTATCTAAATCCGTTAGCAGAGACCCTTGCTTCCTCAGGTATTCCTGGCAGGAGTGGATATAGCCAAGAAAGAAAGGGTGCTACAGTGCCTTAGCGCTGCTCAGGGTTACAGGATGAGAAGATGGCACTGCTGGAGCAATTGGTATTGCTTAACTGCCTATTCCTCTGAGTTAATATTTCAGCTGTATCCCTTCCTATGCTTTTATCACATTATGTAGACAATAAACTTGGCTGTGAAGTTTTGTTAGTATGAAAAAATTAACCTACATTGATAATGTACACATTGGGAAACTCAACACTGCTTGCCAGCTCTCAAGGTTATGTGTACCTGTTGGCAGGTTTTCACTGGAACTTTCTAGGCACATTCCCAAGAATGAGTGAACCTCTAGTTCTAATTACTTCTCCCAAAGCACTGGGACGCAGGAGATTTTCAGATAAAAATGAGATGTTACAATTTTCTGAACTCACTTTTGGAAATGACTGGACACTTCCAACTGAAATTAAAAATAATCACTTTAGGCAGTCATCACAACTGGACACATGCTTAAAGACTTGAGGTTTGGCAATTGAAGAAAGGATCATACAATCAAAAGCAGTAGTGTGAATTATAGGCATCATTAAGAGTGATGCCTGTAGTGAAATTGGACCATTCATTAAACTATAGTTCTTAGTCAATTAGAGCTTTAAACATTGTATATTATAAAAATTATAGCAATCACCATGGTAATTAAATGAGTCATCTATGATTACACATGAACTTAATGTCATGCTTAAGGCAAGAGGTGCACTTTATGCTCTAAAATGTTAATTGGCCTTTGGGAAAAAAATAATTAGATGGACTTAATACAAAAGACTAGATGGTACCTTGGACTGTGCTCCTTAGTAGTAGAGTATAGGATAATAGCAACCTTCCCTGTGTGTCTCCATTACTTCCTTGGACTTCTGTAAAGAAATTTTACCTGCAGGCCCAAAAATTCATCCATTTTAAGACTGTGTATTAAGCAAGTTTCCTATTTTTCTGTTCAAATTTTCAAGAATTTGAACATTTTAATAATAACTTTGTTGGTGGACACTCCTATAAACATCAACTATTCTTGACTGGCCTGTGAGCCTTTGGCATTTAATGTTTTATGTTAACAATAAAAAGAAGTGAACAAAGAACTCAGCTTTCAGGGAAATCTGATATTAAATAGTAACATTGGAAGTAACATTGCATTCCTGCATTGTACAGGATGTGCAGGATCAGGCTGCATACATGTACAAGGTCTGAACAGCCTGAAGGAGCCTGAAACAGCCTGAACAAGACTTGCAAAGCAGTCGTCAGATTAACATTGCACCCATCTGCCAATGAAGAGGTAACTGAGGTGATTTCTTTCATACCTGCTCCTTCTGATGGCCCATGACTGCTGTTAAAGTGTCACCTCAGTGTTCAGTCCTCACCGCCTGTGACAACCCCATACGCTCCCTCCAGCTCCTTATTTCTCTTCATCTCTATCTCCCCATGCATGCAGAGCCAAAGCTGGGATGTCCATCCCCATGCATGCAGAGCCAAAGCTGGGATGTCCACGCGGCTAAAATGATTGCATTACAATAATGGGTGGCTTTACTTACAGAATTTTTCACTCCATTTTTTTTTTGTTATATCTTCTTTTACTGTTAGTTACTTTGCCTTACAAATCACATTGAAAATGTCTCTGGTCTCAGCCCTGAGTGCAGCTGTAATACCTAAAAGAGTCCTAATTTTTGTCAGAGATGTCTCCAACTCAAGCAAATAATTTGATACACACTCTTCTTTGCCTTGGATTCAGACTCCAGCATGAAGGTCACTAGGCCACTAAGCTTGCTTGCAGAAAGAAGTGATGGGCACAAAGCATTCATTGCTGCCCTTCTTGAATCCATGGTCTAAACAGGCCTCAAATGACATAAAAGAAGCAAATAAAACCAGCTCACATTAGGGACTCTCCCAACCTCTCAGCCCTGGGAGCAGAAAGAAAATGAACTCCATGGGTTTGGATCAGATGCCCAAACCCAATCAAAATCAAAAGCCATTTGAGATGCTCTGTGGTATCCCACATAGCCATTAGCTGCTGATCTAGAAAGGCATGAATCTTTCACAGGTTTTCAGTAGCCATGTTTTATTGAGTCTATTAAGCACCTCCCATCTGTTCTAGAGATTTCGGGGAAAAATCTGTGTTAGCTTTTCCCTCATGCACTTGTTCTTTTCTCTTATAGCAGAGCAATGTTGCTGTTCTGTGAAGAGACCAAATTTTCCCTAAGAACTCCTTTAAGACAGGACCTGCCATCATACCCCTCAGTGGCTCCTGAGAAATTCAGTCTTATTTGTACAGTGAGGTGGGGACAGGGCAGAGTTGGTGTTTGTAGGATTATGAAGCTTCGGAAATGTAAATGAGCTTCCCTACCTCTGGAAAAGACTATATAAATCTGTGTCATCTAAGGATCTGCGTGAGGTCATTCATAATGAAATGACCCCAGTCCAACCTTGGAATCTAGATGAAAACCCTCTGTAAAGAGGAGTTGAATATTGCTCTCACAGCCCCCTATTTCACTTAGGGAATTCTGGTAGGTGGGATGCTTAGACAGCTGGCAACCCTGAATGTCTCACAAAGGAATCACCTTTTCAGCACTCTCTTTCCCTCCTATGTTTTTTGTTGCTTTGTCATATATGCAGCTCTTCAGAAAAGATTTCAGACTCGCAGACTCAGGTCCCTCAAGGGGGTGTCCTTTAGGTTTACTCCCCAGTTCACTCTGAGCCAAATTCACTTTTTACTCCAGTGTTGTACTATGCTTGCTTCTAGACTCCAAAAAAATGGAAAGCTTAGTCAAAGAGGCAGAACACTAGTATGAGAGAGACGGCTGACAAAAACACTTTAGCAGACGCTCTGCTCTAATCCACAGAACTGTGCTGAATAAGCATTCGTGTTAGGTGCTTTCAGGATCAGGAAAGTTATAGAAGGGCTAAGCAACACAAGCGTGGATAATTTAGCGTGCACAGTGTGAAGCAGAATCTCTGGGGAATAATAGAGTTAAACCTGAATTTGTTCTCTGCTTCTAATATGTGCTATGGGTTCTGGCCTCCATTCCTCTGAGGAAATCGAACATTACGAGTAGGCACACACAGAATTATGACTATTTCTTGCTTGCAGTCTTCGGACCCTCTAAGTCTTAGCTCTTTTAGGACCCTCTATCCTGTACAATCAACGATGATCTGAAACCTTGGCTATGTAGGAGCCAAGATAACTGTATTACAGCAGCAGTGAAAGGCAGAAGGTCCAAAGATCCTCTTCAGCACCCTGACATGAGACTGTACAAACATTAGCTCTCACTGAGGCTGTTTGGAAGTTGATCAGATTTTCTGTTATTCCTTGCTTAGCTTTCTCTTTGTTTTCATATTACAACTTCATGAGTCCAGTTAATAGATCAGCTGCATCAGTTTCTCACAGAATCACAGAATCACAGAACGGTAGCGGTTGGAAGGGACCTCTGGAGATCATCTAGTCCAACCCCCCTGCCAAAGCAGGTGTGCCAAGAGCAGGGTGCTCAGGAACGCGTCCAGATCGGTTTTCGAATATCTCCAGAAAAGGAGACTCCACAACATTCCTGGGCAGCCTGTTCCTGTGCTCTGTCACCCTCACACTAAAGAAGTCCTTCCTCATGTTCAGGTGGAACTTCCTGTGCTCCCGTTACCCCTTGTCCTGTTGCTGGGCACCACTGAGAAGAGTCTGGCCTCTTGACATCCACCCTTTAGATATTTATAGGGACTGATGAAATCCCCTCTCAGTCTTCTCTTCTCCAGGCTAAACAGACCCAGGTCTCTCAGCCTTTCCTCATATGAGAGATGCTCCAGTCCCCTCACCATGTTTGTTGCCCTCTGCTGGACTCTCTCCAGGCGTTCCCTGTTTCTCTTGAACTGGGGAACCCTGGACTGGACACAGTACTCCAGATGCGGCCTCACCAGGGCAGAGTACAGGGGGAGGATCACCTCCCTCGACCTGCTGGCCACACTCTTCTTAATGCACCCCAGGATGCCATTGGCCTTCCTGGCCGCAAGGGCACACTGCTGGCTCATGGTGAGCCTGTTGTCCACCAGCACTCCCAGGTCCTTCTCCGCAGAGCTGCTCTCCAGCAAGTCAACCCCCAGCCTGTACTGGCACATGGGGTTGTTCCTCCCCAGGTGCAAGACCCTACACTTGCCCTTGTTGAACTTCATTAGGTTCCTCTCCGCCCAACTCTCCAGCCTGTCCAGGTCACGCTGAATGGCAGCACAGCCTTCCGGTGAGTCAGCTGCTCCCAGTCCCAGCCCCTGGGGAAGACCGCTTGTCACAGGCCTCCAACTAGACTATGCCACTGATCAAAACCCACTGAGCTCTGCCATTCAGCCAGTTCTTGATCCATCTCACTGTCCACATTGAAACCACACCTCCTAAGCTTACCTAACTTCTGCCTGTTTCTTTTTTTTGTCTGGTGTATTTCCGGTTTCTCAAATCCAACATGCTGTGAGGTAAGGCTACAGACAAGTTGCAACCTTCCCTTCTGATTCTGCTGCCTTGACAGCCACAGAAATGTTGTCGTCACAGCTCACAAGGCTGGACTAGTGCCAGCTAAATATAGCTTTAATGGGATCACTTTCTCTGGTGACTGAGGAGGCTTAGCTGCCGTATTGTCTCTTTAGGCTTCTTTTCCGCCAGTGCCATGGAAGCGAATTGACTTGCCACAGGCTGTAGAAGGGAAGATCAGGAACTGATGTTAAGAAAGATGAGATGAAAGTGCAAGATGAGATGAAAGTGCAAGATGAGATGAAAGTGCAAGATGTCAGGCAGATTTATAGGCTAGTGGCGGAGTCATTTGTCATGAATACTAAGTCCTAGTGAAAGATGGCAGCAAATGAAGGGACAGAAGAATCAAGGTTTACTGTCCTGTAGCACATTTCCTTTCTAACGTGGAATCTATCAGCAGGTTATATACTTGTGCTTCCTTGGTGTTTTCCAAACTCCTAAGGACTAAATTTTTAATACAATGCAGATGAACCTGTAGAAAGTAGCCAGCAGAGTTCAGAGAGTCGGCTTTGGCAATTCCCACTGGAATGCTGAGGAAAACAGTCCTAGCAAGGGCCAGGGGTGTCTTGATGAAAGTTGCTATTGACTTTTCAGCACATCCTCGAGATGATAATTAAACCAAGTGAGGTGAAGAATAAAGTAAGTGGTATTAAAACGTAATCAGAGAGGGATAAATGCAAATGTCAATAATTTAATCACTGCTATTCTTCCTTGTGAGGCAGCAAGTAAAAAAAAAAAACCCAGATTACAGTCTAGGACCAAGTCTACAGTTGAGTACTGCCTGTTGTAAGGCAGAACCTCTTGCACAAAACCAGTTATACTTTCATAGCTATCCTTCCAGCACCATGGCTGTTTCTTCATATGAGAAGTAGTTTTACTCTACTGATCCAGAGCATACAAAGTACTGAGGCTACTGGCGAAACTAGCTAGCAAATACCTTCATGACTTAATGCTGACAATACACACTTACCCTAAGACTCCACTGGCACAGCCTGAGTAATCAGGGCCCTTAGTTTTAATTTGTTGTTGTTCAAAGTCAACATCCATACATCAGATTTTCTGACTGATCCCCCCAAGGGAAGCACAGGCAGTGCCTGGAGAAAGATGTTTTTCCTTGTTGATACTGACACACCATCATACGTAGCGATGTTAACCTTGCCAATGAAAGCACTCCTCCATCAGCCCGTTTCCACCTACACGAGCAGTTTTGATGTCACAAGCATGTGAAACAGGATATAATTTGTTCACACTCCCTATGATGGCAATATTTAGTACAGCTGAATCCTCTGCCAATGTAACTTGAGGATCTTAAGCCAAATGCATACAAGCTTTTTCCAGGATAACAAGTGTTGGCTAAGACAGTATCCTCCCTAAGTAATTTGGTTACACCACCAAATGCCATGTGTAGACCTGTCAAATGAAGAGTGGGGATTTTTTTCACCTTGTTTAGCTCTTTGAAGAAAACCATGCAAGCTGCATGGTTAGGAAAAAAACTCCTGCTGCTGCTCCACATTGCATCTCCACGAGAGGGCTCTGCTGGCGTACCTACATGGGCCCAGCCAGAGCCTAAACTGGAGCCACCTCCCACAGGTTCCTCTGATCCCTCCGAAGTGCCTGATTTCTCTAGGATAGTCCCTTGTAAACCCTCAGGCTAGCTGAAAATATTAAATACACAAAAGTTGGATCTGAAAAAAACCAAGCCAAACCAAATATACCAAAATCAAATGTCCACCATTTTTTCACCTAGTGATGACTGTTACAAGGATCTTGACCCAACAAGGAGATGTATCACGGACCTCTTTACAAGATAAGGGCCAAAGTTTGCAGTGAGAAGTTGAACCCTGCCATAGGGCAAAAGACATATGCAATATGTCACAAGCGTTGCTCTCCAGTGCCTTTGATTTTTCATATGCTTTAAAGCATAATTAGACTTGATCTTCTGCTCCATGGCTGCTGTCTGTCCCTCAGCAGTGTAAATCCAGGTGAACAGAGTTAATCTCTTTCTAATTTGGGCAGTGCATTTTTTACCAACTTTATATGAGGACCAAAGCACTGAGATCACTTTATTTCTTGTTTGCCACTGTACAACTGACCTCATACTCCCTTGTAAGTGAACAAATGCATCTGTGTATCTGAGCATAGGTGAAAGGAAAATCAAGGCTAGGGCTTTCACCAGTGTACTCAGCATAAAATCTTCCTGCACTGAATGATGAGATTTCTGAAACAGTGATTGACTCTGATGTGCACAGCATCAGGAAAGCAGAATTAGGTCGCTCTCATGTCTAGAAAGAAATTACGTTTCACCGTAGCAAGTGGTTGGCGTTACATATTGGAATGTTTTGGAATATTATTAGTTTTCTAATATTATTAGTTTTCTAATAATATAACTAATTTCTACTTTTCTATCTAATAATTACAGAGGCTTTGCATGCCTAAGGCTGACTACACTTTTTTTTTCTATTTTTGTATATATATGGGATATTGCTGTGCTCTGCAAACTGTCTTTTCAAGGCATTCTTGTAAAAACAGCTTCAGCAGTGTGAAATAACTGCAAGCCTAAAATCACCTTTTGTAAATGTGGCTTATGAATTTGAGGCTTCTACAATTTTGCTGAAATCTCATGGACATCATCCAGGTGAAGGACCTTGTGAATAGGGCTAAAGACATTTCTGAAAGGATCAGGAACAATAATGAATGTAAAAGATTCAACTCTGGTAGAGTTAACTACTGTCATCTCAGTTCATGGCCTGAGCTCTCATGTGAGTAGAGATTCCCCAGTACAGAGCCCACACACCAGTTCGTACTCCAACGTACGTCTGGAATGAAACAACTGGCTTTCCAGGCAAGAAAAGTCATGTCCAAACTAGATCTGTCTGACATGCTGGTTTTGCCCTTCTAGGCAGAATGGGTACATCCAGCTCAAATTCTAGCCCAGCAGACAGAAACAGTATGAAAGTAGCCACCGAATGTCTCTCAGGATTTATATACACAGGGGAGTAAAGGCGTATGCACATCTCTGTTTTCCTGGCTTGATGACTGCACTGTGCTATGATCTGCATTTGAAGACTATTCACAAGTTCCAGCTCGTTCAAAATGCAGGAGCAGCTGCCTGCTCTTTCCTCAGCACATCTCCGAAGACATGCAGCATGCTGCATTGCACAGAGCACCCTGGCTCCCGGGTCATTTGTAACCCATGGGTCAGCTGTAGCCTGCGGAGTGATACATGCCTTTGTCTTTGGTGGTTTTAGAATTTGTTGCTGCTCTCTCTGAGGTTAATGATGAAGTTCATTTTGGCATCAGTGGTAGAATGTTAGCTCTGAAGGAAGGACCGTTACATGAAACCAAGTAACGGCACAAAAGTCTCGCATGAAATTGGATGAAAAGTCTAGAACTCCTTCCCCCTGACCTTCCCACACACATACACTCTTTTGGTCTCCATCACAACAACTGAATTCATCTGGCAGGCCCAATTGAACTCCACATCAGTTGAGTCTTGGTGGCATCACGGTCTTAAGGAAGGGCATTTGGTTAGAACTTGCCTTAACCCTTGGTAGGTAACCTGGAGCTCTTAATTTCCAGACTATGCTGAAACATCTTCCATTTGATTTCTGATGAAGGAGGTTGGTGATGAAGAATAGTGTTTTAGACAAAGATGTTAAAATCTGATGTTTGATTTTTTGAGTTCTATGTTTTGCCACTCTGGATTTGATTGACCTTTAATACACATGTTGTCCCAAATACTGAGAGGCATGACTGCTTAGAGATTGAAGCGCTTAGTCACTCTCAATTCTGTGACATTTTTTAAAGTTTACATGGGATTTTAGTTGCATGAGTTCTGCTACAGCCCTATCAAATCAGACTTTACCTCCCACCTCTCAGCAACTGATAGGAGGAGAGTAGTCATTAGAACTAAAAGACCACACATGAGTTTGAAAATGTAACGCGTGAAGCTTTTTTAAAAACCTAGAATGGATTGAAATCTTGGTAGTCAGCTTGAAACCGTGAAGTAGTGCTTACAGAGAAACGTTTTTCACTTTGCAGCACCATTCCAGCAAAGGGACTTGCAGCTCGAAGTGAGTCTAGCCAAGGTTATCTATCAGTTTAGGTGTACGTAGTGCTTACTTCTGGTGTCAGGGGAGTATTTGGAATGGTCTGAACCCCACCTTAGTATTCATAGTATCATTTTAAAAATATAAGAGACAAGCAGAAGAAAGAAGAAATGTGTCAGCAGCTATGGCAATCAGACATACTTTCTTCTTAGTAAGCAGCCTGTAATGTTTTCAGGGGCGCTCGATGGTGAACCAAATGGAAACTTTGCATTTACAAAGGTGGCTTGTGGCAAACACCAAGCTGTGACTTACATGCCCTGTACTTTATTCCTTGAAATACTAGGCAGGAATTGGGACAATTGTCCCAAAACCTCGATATATGCCTATTCCATTTTTGTCTCAGGCTACAGTCTGAACTCTGTTTGTTCAGGATCTCAAATGTCAAACGGCTTTCTACAACCAGGTAGCGAGACATCAGAAAGTCTCACTTATTTACTAGAGCACTGTGCTTAGTTTTGAAAATGCTATCTCTGTAACACAGCATGTGTGGTTTTGCCTACTCTCTGAAATTCCTAGAGTAATTCTGCCATGGGTGCTGCCATAAAATTCAGTGTTGAGAATTGTGCTCCATTGTCTTAATGATTTGCTTTTCACATTCTTCTGCACCTAATTAGATTCAGATCAAATGAAGTCATAAGTGCCTAGGGATAAAGAGAAACTCTTAAAGGGCAATTGGCTCAGACAATACAAGCCTCTAAGGGGAGTTTGAAGCAGATGTAGTGATTAATTGCTTATTTGAGCTTCGTGTGCTGAACTGTTCTGACAGGACAGGTATTTTCATGCCAACTGGCTGACTCCATTGCAAAAGCAGTTTGGTTGTGTAAGAAAAGTGCAGCAAACGAAATGAAGAGATGGCCATTTTATGTGCACATGGGGAGTGTATCATCAAAAGCAGCATATGGCAGCTGTGCTCAATATTTAATAAGCAGCTGTAATAATTACTGTGGGGAGCCTAAGAGCATATTTCTAAGCTCTAGAGTATGCTGAATATTTGCCCAAAAAAAGGGTACTATTATGAATGATATGTGAAATAATAAATATTTACCTAAAAAGATTGACATAAGTAATTTAGAAATAACTGTTGGAAAATGTAAAATATTGTATTTTATTATGACAAGGAAGTCTTAGAGAATACGTGCTGACCAGCAGAGCAATGACACTGGGAAGAAATGCAAGGTCCATCAGGACCTGTGCGATTACTGAGAAGCCATGCCCTAGCACTGGCACCTGCTGCCTCCAGTTCTTTATGGGGTTGACATTGCAAGGATAATCTTCCAAAATATCCATCTAGTCCTATTCTGCTCTGATTAGCCAGAGACTCCATACTCTACAGCTTGCATTCAGTTTCACAACGCAAACTCTCAACTTCTGTTTCATTTGCTAACTTGGGAGCAGAACACCTTCAGCAAGAGAAGGGATTTCACAACTTCCCTTCCAGACTGTAAGCGCACATCATTTCTGTAGTATTACTTTGACCTTCCACGTATGCTATATTGGTTGTGCTGTTAGAGAACAGTTTGTTCTGAGTTTAGCAGCTAACAATCACCTCTAGGATGTCTTTGGTCTCCAATATTGGAATGACTATGCAAAACAGAATTTCTTGTAACTGACCTCTTCCCATCATTCTCCTTCTGCCACATCTTTTGTACAGTCACACTCACATCCTGGCATTGGTTCCTTAATCTTTCCTTGTTTTGTTTATTGCTCTCTCTTTCTTCTCATTTTGCTTTGCCTTTCCTTTTCCCTACTGCTATACCTTGTGCAGACACATGCCCTCTTGCCCTAATATTGTTTTTCAATGCTATTTTTATCTCTTTTATAAAAAAATACGCATGTGGGTATGCACAATGCATGAACTAATAAGACTCCCGAAGGAAAAGAAAAACAAACATATTAACACATTATATTTTGGGCTTGCTTCCCTTTACTCTTCCCATTCTTTTGATTTTTGTCTTGATCTGTCATGAATAAACAAATCATATAAATACTTTGGAGTAAGAACTATATCCCTTATCAGTACACTACCTAACATACTTTTGGATCCTATATAAAAGCTACAAGATGTGGTTGAATATATTGGCCTTAAGAGCTCAGTGATATAAGTACTTAGCATTCAGACTTGATTATCTTTCTTACGTTAGGCAATTGACTCTGAGGTAAGAACAGAGATAACAACATATGGAATTAGTCAACTTGTATCAGTCAAGGGACTACTCTTGGTTCATTTATAGCTTCTTTGCATGGAAAAAAAATCAAGGCACATTTACTGTTTCTCCACAACTTCTGCCTGGCAGTAGAATACTTCTGCACTGAAGATTATACGCTTAATGTATAAGGGAAGAAGAAGAGCAGAACAAAACCTTGTAAGGTGCAAATACTGCTCAAATTACATACTATATTTTCCTGTAAACATGGTTCAATGCTTTGAGTTTTACTGTTTTCACATAAGATTTTGCTCCTGTGCATGCCAAGTGATAAACTACAGGAGCACCTCAGTCACTAAATCCCTTCCCCAAGCAAAACCACTGCACTCACAGTACCTGCACTCCCATTTACCATATCCCATGCTCAGCACGGGAGGCATCAGCTTTGCCCACAACTTGGTGGTTAGCAAACTTGCCTGGGATGTTTGATCTGTGGGTCTGAATGTCTTCAGGTGTTTGTGTCAGGCCTGAAAGACAAGTCTCTTCCCACACTTGCAGCACTGCTGTGACCACCAGAATATTTGCAAGGCACGGAGAATATTACAGCAGGCATGAAGGAAGTAATTAACTGTGCTGAGAGGGACAACAGAGAGATCATACGACAACTGCAGTCTCTAATAGATACTGAAGAGAGGCAGAACTTCAAACGTAAGTTTCCATTTGTGTTTTCCTATGATGCCCACCTACCTGACATCAGATAAATTTTGATTTCTGTGCCCCTAGTCCTCCATTAATTGCATATGAAATTCGGTCAGGACTATTAAACTTTGCCCAAAGAACCAGATACGTAACTATTAGCATGGCAAAATCAGAATCCTTCTTTGAAGCTGGTCTATAGCTTTGGAACTGGAGCAATTAGAGCATTAGACAATGCACAGAGTGAGGTCTTTTCAAACTGATTCTTTGCCAGCTACTAATGCCTTATTACAATTATTATTTAATTAAAAACATTGAGGTGTTGGGAGAAAGCAACAAGCCTGATTTTTATTTCACATCATACTCTTAAATGGTATGTTTAAGGAATGCTCAACGTAAAATTAGCTTTAATGCATAACCTTTCCAGCATTATGAACAATGCTACATTATTAAAAGTGAGTCAGTCTGAAAAACACAGTTTTTCACTCTTGCTGCTGGCAAAGTTTTTGCATTTTTTTCATCTGTTGTGATGAGCACAAACCTTTAGGTTATCATTTTGTTTCAATCTAGTCTTATATTTCACTTTGCAGACAGGATCAAGTTTTAGCAAGCACTGAAGGGAATGTGGTTAAACTCCCTTTCACAATTTTTTTTTTCATACATTAGAAACATGTGAATGAACTCCCAGTTTTGTAATTTTTTCTAGTGCTAGAAAACACGGCAAAGCTAGGAAAAGTAATCATCCCCTTCTCAGACATGAGGGCTTTGGATCCAAAATTACATCATGAAACCTTTCAGTTAGGCTTACGTTCCAAGAGCACTTCAGGACAGCACAGGTCAGCCATGATACCAAATATAACCATCTGTCTTATAGCACACCGCACCGTGTGTGGCTGTGGATTGAGTACACAGAATCAGGGAATCAATCTGATTAGAACTAAAGTAGAAACAAACAATCAAAATAATAAAAAAAAAAACCTCACTCTTCTATGTTGCGTGTCGCGCCCCTCTCCCCCCCCCAAGAAAACAGTCTATGCCAAACCCTGGTTTGTTTTAGTCCAGGTCAGTTCCCTGACCACACAGCAACATAGGATATGTTTCAGTTCAGACCCCTAAATGTACACTAAAAAAACAAGCTGAAAATTGAACAAAGAACATTCAGGAAGCACAAAACCCTGCTTCAGTATGGTTTATGGGGTTTTTTGTTTCAGTAAACACCTTTACACAATTTTTACATATATGAACACTGAAGGCTCTGGACAGCAGCACATGGCAGAAGAGAATCAGCATAAACCTTGTGCAGAGAGGCTGGTTCAAGAGCTGGGAGCAGCCAGTCAGTCTCAGAAAGCATGGGAAGAGCTTCCTGGGAAGAGCTGTTGCAACTCAGAAAGTCACTGACTCGGCTAAAAACAAACCGGGAAGCAAGAACTTGCCTGCAGGGACACCATGGAGGAGAATTGGATAGAAGTCCCATTTTTTTTCTCCTGTTCGTCTTGACGCATTCATTTTGGATTTTCTCTGTATTGTAATTTAGATCATCTTGTATAATAAAAGCTATCTATCTTTTGTATATAAGAGTCCCTTTGGTCTTCTATGGGACACTCACTATGAAAGGAAAGTTCAAGCCAGGGGACTCAAAAGCTCATTCATTTAAACTCTCCATAAAGTTATCGGGTAATAAGGTTCAAAATGTAAATTCTGAACTGGTGAAGGAAACCATCACTGGTTGTAAAATAACAGGGTGAAAAACTGCTGGACAATGTTATAATAGCTTTTCTCATATAGCGGGCATCTCACTAGGCGCAGAAACAAGACTGTAAATCAAGAAGCACGTCTGAAACGTGATATTCTTAAAAGCCATAGAAGTATAATAAAACCTGAAAATCAAAAACTATACCACATGAATTATGAAGTTATATCTTCTCTGGAAAACATCCATCATTCTGTCCAAGAAGATGGACCTCTGCAGCTGGGTTGAGTTTACCTTCTGAAAATTATCTTCAGCTGCCTACAAGTGGGTAGGCATACAAAGGTGTAATGACAAGTTCTGAAAGAGACCTCAGAAGGACTTAAAAAAATAAGAATAAAATAAGCTTCCTCTTTAGTTCTTAGTCAGGCTGAACACCAGGCACTTCTGCTAAAAACTCTGTCATAGTTAAATATTTCACATGGAGAGGGCCAATTCTCTCAGGAAAAGGCACTTAATTTATCTTCAGACCATACAAACAGATCAAAGGTACAGCTTTTTTTCTTTAACAGAAGTGTTTTAATGTTACATGTATAACTACATTGTATTGAACTTCTACGCAGAAGGGTTGCTGAGAAAATTCAAAGATGGTTGAACCTGCTTAATCAAACTTAGCAAAGATGTTTCAATTGATTGATTTCACGGTAGCTGACCTTCAAGTATTGTATGCACAGAAAGTCTCTGAAGTTATTAAAGATGTTTAAAATCTCATGACAAAGGTAACAGAAAATACAAAGGCAACAGAAATGTGTATTCAAGATATTCTTCAGGTACGTTTTTCATTTCAGTCATTGCTAAATTGTTACTCAGTCTCATCTATTGTCAGCCACATGTCAGCTCACAGAATAGTCACCAAGATCAACTCGGCTGTTTGCTACGCTCACCTAAATAACATCTTCCTTCAGAAGCAGAGAATCTAGTTGAAACGCCTGTTAAGAGTGAGCATAGCCACGGTCCTATGCCTAACACTGGTTTGACTTACAAAAGAACCAGAGCTGAACTGGTCTAAGTTTTCTCATGTGGAGGAACTCAGAGTAAGTGGATGCTTGAGAAGAGTGTTGTAAGTAAATGTAAAACAAGCATCTTGTTTGAAGCATGTCTGAAATTTTCAATATACAATTAGGTTTGGTTTTCTGGAAAAAAAATCCCTGAAACAAAGCCTTTGCAAGCAATTTCGAGCTTTGTATTTCTTTGGGAAAAGAAATTGTGTCCAGTACTTCTTAAGAAAAGCAGAATGGTATTTCTTCCAGATTCTTTTTTTACTACTGCAGTCTTCTAGATGCCTACACTCGGGCTTTTCTCCACACAATGTTACATTATCCATAAAAGTAAAATCCAAAGATCAGGTGGACAAGGTAGTAGTCCTCAAAGTTTTTCCACTTGTGTTTTGCTTTATCTACAGGAATTTGTTGTACCTGGAAAGTCTTAAGTTCCCAAGATGAAGAAAAAGCTCTAGTTTATTTGAAGAGAAAAAGAAAAACTTGAAAGGATGAATCTTAATTCTATGGAAGAGCTTGCAAGCCTAAGCCTTGGTACTCTGAGAAGATGTTATAGAATTAAAACATGTTTTTAAGTCAGTGTTCAATTTATTACTTTGGAGCCCTTTATTATCATGTCTAGCAGTGGACTTCATTCATGATTTCTGTTATATTGGCAGCATTAGTCACGCAGCAATTAAGTTAAACTTGTCATCAAAGGACTACTTTCAAAATCAATCACATAGTTAATGCACATGTGAAACCAGAGTAAGATTTAAGGAAAACAATACAGAACACTTGAATACTACCTATCAGACAAATAGATGACTCTTAAAGGCCCTGATTCTTCAGACATTTTCAATGTGCAGTACTTCACCTAGTTTAAATAGTCATGTTGAAAATAACAGGACCTTTTTTGTGCACCAGTGTTGGAAAGACATGCTGCTAAATCGGCAGGAGCTACTGTATATCTATTCTTAGCTAAATAGGCTGAGAATCCACAATCCTTCTTTGAATCTAGACAGTTTTGAATTATTTTTCTCTTTATGGGTAGCGTTCTGGATGTCAGCTCAGCTCTCTGCTAACTTGATTGTTTTGGTTCGTTGTCTCTGCTAAACCGAAACCAGCAATTTTCTTTAATCTGCAGCTTTTAAAATATATTTCCCATAATTGCCTGCTGTATGGTATTCCTCCCTGCAGTATCTGCTCTGTAATTTGAAATGGATTTCTAGCTGCTTTAGAGTGATCTGCAATACCAATCCATTAAAACATTTTGGATGCACCTTCATCAATATTTGATTTGGTAGCAAGGCTGTAGATTTTTATCTGGCCTCAACCTATTCCATAGTCGTNTATATTTCCCATAATTGCCTGCTGTATGGTATTCCTCCCTGCAGTATCTGCTCTGTAATTTGAAATGGATTTCTAGCTGCTTTAGAGTGATCTGCAATACCAATCCATTAAAACATTTTGGATGCACCTTCATCAATATTTGATTTGATAGCAGGGCTGTAGATTTTTACAAGAAAATGTATCTGGCCTCAACCTATTCCGTAGTCAGTTTTTATGATATTATTTTAATTCTATTCCTTATGGATAACTAATACCTGCAGCAGCTGCATATCTTCCTTTAGGGACACTTATCGAAAAACAAATACATTTAAATATCACAAAGAGGAAAATGCATTAAAATATTCTGGTTTTCTAACATAAAAATGAATGTAGTCTGCAAAGACACAAAGATAAACTGGTTCAGCTCCTGTTTAGGGATAAAAGGGAGGTGTGTTAGGAAATCTAACAAAACTCCTGAGAGAAAGCCTGGCGAAATTCAGCTACTTTCCATCATCACCTGCCTGCCTCTGGAGGACCCTAACTTCATTGCATGTCGTATTATTTAGCATGAAAGCTCTTAGACACTCTAATACCTGTTCCTGGAAGCGAAATGCTTATTCCCCATGTGAGGTTTTCCTGCCTGATACTTCATTCAGATAGGTAGCATTTAAGTCCTAACAGCAGGCTGGAATCATTAGTTGTCCTCAAAATTAAAAGGTAACTTCTCTTGACCTGCTGGTGCTCTTTTCCTTTTCTCCACAGCTCTTCATAAGGATTTTTGAGGGGATCATGGAAAAGGGACTGGTCTGGATACTGGTCTCTTCATTTGAGAAATACATCAAAATTCACAAGACCATGGGCAATGGGAAGCCATCTGCTTGCCTAATGTGGAGACAAGTCTCCTGCCTCCTTCCACTGGGGTTCTGCATTCTCCATGTTTGAATGTTACAGAGGACTGTTGCTGGGTAGAAACAAAACCAAGGCTGAAAGTAATGTTGTTTCCTGTAGCAAGAATCATGAAGCTAGAGTTTTTTCTCCCAGCAGCATGGGGCTCTGCTTTGACACAGGGACAGAGCTTGCCCTGATTTTCAGACCATGGAATACCATTAATTCAGGTATTCTGGAGGGCTCAATCCTCTTCAGACTGGGGGAGCACAGACCCACCACTGAATTCATCCTGCTTTCTGAGCATTTCTGCTAACCATTGGGCTATTGCATTGAACAGAAATATCAGTTCTGTCACACAGCTCCATTAAAGTTACCAGCCTCAGAAGAGCAAGAGTAGACTGCGACATCAGTGACAGATAGCTAACATCAGCAATCTGAAACATCCCTTGAAGTTGTTTAAATTCCCTACAGAGTCAGAGGGAGTCACTTAAATTAAACATACAGGGTTCAACAAGCACGGATTTTACATAACTTTTTTAATGACATGGATTCAGAACCTGAGGGAAGCAAGTTCTCATCTGGCCATGGAACAACAGAATAGGCTAAGAAAGAACAGAGGTGCCTATCCTGCAATACACATCATGATCAAACTGTTTTGTGATTGTGAGAAGTCAAATCAGGTGGCATATCTCTGTCAAAATACAGTCACATTTTGCTGGGGAGATACTTTTTTACACTTTTATGTGTAAGATACTCCAAAAAAAAAAAAAAAGACACGTCGAAGGATCCGGTCTAGATACCTATTGTTCTTCGGGCATCCCTGTATCTTCATTTTCTACATTCTCTTATCTTTCTTTCCATTAAGACAGGGAAGATGAAAGTCTCACAACTTTTGTGGCTTGGCTAAACTCTGTGGCTAGTTGTGATCTAGAAGCTCTCTGCTATTTGCCATGCAGATAGTGGGTACGACTGATTAACATGCAGTTAATTTCATACATATGTAGTTGCATAGAATGTAAAAACATCAGGCAACTATTCGGACAGCATGAGCTATAAAAGGATTTCATTAGTACTGCACTAATAATTCAGTGCATTAGCAGAAAGAAAAACATATAGGAAACACAGGACAGAAGCCTTTGTCAAGCTTGCTTGTTTTCACTTTAGAGTGATAGAGCACTGGAGCTGACGCCTCAGTTACTGAAATTGATGTGTGAGAGTAATACAACAAATAATACAATAAATCCAGACCATTTTTTTCCCTAATTCATTATGAAATTATGTTAATTTATTTTTTAATTTTTCTGCACAGCTATGTAACTTCCATTCACTCAGTTTAGGATCAGTGAACAAAATGGATCCTGATTCATGTGTTATTTGCAAAATTCCATTTTTTGTATTGAAGCTAGAACGTCACAAAAGGTAGGATTAGTGATGAGTGTCAAGACAAATAAAACAATTTCCTACAATAGACATTTCTTTTAGAAGACAGGCAGCAGGAAGGAAAGAAATTATCTTACAAGAAGGATTTTTCAAACAGCCACAGGGGTGACCGTTGCATGCTCTCACTTGATGTAGCCCCTTTAACAGAAAAATTATGGGAAAATGCTCAGAGAAACTGACTTACTGAAGGATTCCTCTCCTGCTTTTTATCTTTTTTTCTCTCTTTAAAGCTCTTCGCTTGTGTAAGACGTACAAGCAAAAGCCGTGCAGCTGTGCCTGGATTGTCATTGGGACCATGCTAACTCAGTGAAAGGGAAAGATGTTTTTTATATTGTAGGGACAGATGCAAGAAGTTTTCTTGGGCTTTAAGGGAGAGAGAAGTGCTTGAAGAGATCCATTACAGACTGTGAAATCTACTCAAGAAAATTCCTGGACTGAAAATGGTCAGAGGCTAAGGACGCTGGGAGAAGTACACGGCAAATGCCTGCCCTATTCTCACTCTCCCCTAGATACCTGCTCTCAGCCACCACTGGAAACAGAATACTGGCTTAGAAGAAGCAATTGGGATTTTCTTAGTGACTGAGATTTTAAAGAAAACAATATTTCTGCCTCATAATTAGGCAAAAGACTAGAAAAAATTCTGGGTATCTCTAAGAAACACTTGAAGTCAGTTCATTTAGCTTAAAATACCGGTTAAACAAATTTTAATTCTGAAAAACATACTGGGAAGACCTCTGACATATGCCCAGAATCGGTAATTCAAATCCCTCCTAACATATTTACCCCTGGAAAGTTTGATATATTCCTTGTGCTTTCCTCACAGAGACTTTAGAAACTCAGTTAAGATCTTACAGCGTGAAACAGTTAAGGAGTGTACAGTTATATAAGCATTAACAACTAAAACTGCAGCATTCATTTTATATACAACCTTGTCTATAGTGTGTGAACAGTCTGAATTGTAGTGCTATGCAAATGAATATGAATAGTCAGCAGTGAGATTGGGCTGCTACATCATGCTCAGGCAACTATTGTTTAGCATGTACATAATATTTTCATCCTCAAAGAGTTTCATGAACATCCACTCATTCAAATCTGAAAGATGCCTCGAAACAAAGCAGGTAAATATTAGCATATCTGTTTCTAAACATGAAAGGCAGAAAGGGTAGGGAAGTTAAGTGACTCACCCAAAGGCAATCAAAAAAAGAAAGTCAGTATCAGAGACATAATTATAAGCCAAGCACACCTAATTATATCTAGACTCTGTTTAGAGGAGGAGCCTGAGGCCGTGCAAGTCTACTTGTGTCAGCATTGCAAACATGAGGTTGTGGTGACCTTTGGAAAAAGCCAGGGAAAGAAATTTTGGATTGTATTATCCCTCAGTGCAGCATGCCTGAACCAAACACCTCTGTAACTCCTTTCAGCAGTGTTTCCGTCATTGCTTGCAGTATGATGAATGTGCACAGAATTATTCTGAGATTCCTGAGCACCTCTGCCCTATGATTGAGTGGGATTTGTTGACAAAATAAAAAATCCTACCGTCAGCAGTATGGATTCATGAGATCAGTTAATGTTGGAGAGCAAGCTGGGCTGGACCTGATAGTTTCCTATCCTGAAAGGATCGGGTGGGTGTGGATGCCGCTATTAGCTCTCATGGTTTGTCCATAAGGCTCTATTTTCCTATCCCTGCTCCTTTTATCCCTGTCACTTCCATCATGTAGAATCTCTCTCAAAAGTTCAGTCTTTTTTTGAAGCTTAATCTTGTCTGCCCGACCCCTCAAAAAAATCCTTTGTTCATGCCAATATAAAATGTAGCTTTGACCATTGCCTATTGACTGTTCCCTTATGATGAGGGAATTAATCTCATTCTCTTAAAGCCATCGTCATCTCTTATCTCTACTCCTTACTAGCTTCATTGCACAAACTCTTTGTAGGAGTCCTGCATTCTCCACAGCCCTTCTGCACAGCAAGGCAGTTCTACCTCCTCTCTCACAAAATTTGTTAAACAATTTTTCAATGTTTTTCTATGCCTTTTATCTCCAGTCACATCTGTGCAGGTCGTGTTGCCCCTCTCTCCGTTCTACACTCCTTCTTCTACAAAACAGCTAAAAAAATTCTTGTTTTCTCCTCTCTATCTCTCATTCCTTTCACCCAAGCCCTCTGCATTCCAGCAAAACTCCCATCTCAGCTCTCTTTCCCCACTCACCAAAAGCTGAATACAGCAAGGATATTAGCATAATTGAGTAACTGAGATGACTGCAACCACGTGAAAGTTTGGGGTCTTGAAAAAACTTTACCCTGTTCTTCTTTGCCTTAACCTCAGCCCATCCTTCTCCACCCACACATGATCAATTCCTTGATGGTTTATATCCTTGGTTTTTACATCTACCAAACAACGTAAATTAGACTGAAGTTGCTATGGGGTAGAGCGCTTGTCTTACTTCTATTCATTTTCCTAGCACTGTAATTGACTACACAAATAAGAGTTGCACAGTTCTTTATAATTCTGTTCCTTCCAAATTTACCATTCGAAGGTGGTAAAGCCTAGAGCACTCAGTGAACTGAGTTAAGGGAGGATCTCCCTGCCTTAGTGGAGAAACATACAGAGCTCAGACAGCTGTTTTCTACAAGTGAGAGAGGCAAAGCTGTGCTACCTTACTTATCCACATAAAACCATAAACTTTCAGGTGCTATTCCTTCTGTTTTTCTGCTCTCATGACCAGCACATGGCCAGCAAATATACAGTCAATCTATCCCTTTAAGCATTAGCAAGCCCATTTTAATTGATTCATACTGGGGACTTTGTGGAAAAAAAAACGATAAGGAAGAAGCAAGCTTAAAGGATTAAATTCCCTAGCCTTCAGAAGTATTCCTGGGTTTTGTTTGGTCTTCCTTTATTGTATTTCTTTTTCTTCCTTAGTTAATGAAGAATAGTGTACCCTGGGAAGCTGAGCTTATCTCTGATTACAATGAGGAAACCTTGTCACTAGTATTTGTTGATGAGTGAAAAAAGTGAGCCCACAGAGGCCCACTGGTGGGATCCTTTTCTGAGATGAATCTTTTCTGTTTGCAGATATTTCCAACAGTTGAAGCAATTCACGTCTAAAAGCCAGTTTGAATGGTTGTAAACCACTTTGCAACCCTGCAGAAATACACAGGAGACAGTATCTCCAGTACTGCAAACGAACATAGCGCTCTCGACTTCAAAGGAACTAAGATGTTTCGCACCAGGTAAAGACCCAATCCCGTAGGAATTTCCTGTTGTGCCAGTGTTCAGTTGCTGTCACCTGTCTGGCTTCAGCTGATCCGGATAAAAAAGATTCCCAGCCTCAGCTGCTTCTCACTGGCTTCTCTGAAGGTTATCCCCGCTGTCGCCCATGCTCCCCCTCTGATATGTGTACATAATTGTTACCTAACCCAGTTCAGTCAAAATGAAACAGGTTAGGAAAAAAACACTACTATTTAAAGTGTGTAAGACAACCTGGATCGTTTTGACTGAACTGGGTCAGAGAGTGATTATATGTGCAGTTATACCAGCTGAGTGAAAAGGAAGGGGGACAATCTGTTACTTGGCTTAGTAGCAGTCAGAACAAGCCATAGTACTGCAGCTTTATGTGAACAATACTCATAGATCGGCTTTGGATAGTAGAAATGTGCATGTGGTCTTAGAGAGGTTTCACTGTGCGTGGCCACCTTCCTTTTGATATGATTTCTGTATACCAGAAATACCCCAGCAACTCCTCCTGAAACCATAATGGAGTGGGCAAGTGGGCCTTTTACATCTCCCCATACGCCAATGCCTTGGGAAGTTCTACCACACACGATAAGAACTGGCAAAATCCTGCAACCAAAGTGGTTTAGAACAGTGCTGGAGGAGATTCAGGACAAAAGCTAACATATACGTCTTTTGAAATCAGCCCAGCAGTTTCATTCTGGCAGATAGAGGCAGCTTCCTTTTACTGACTCTAAACAGGAGAAAGGATTTACTATCACCATCAACATGCAAATGTTACTGCCTCCTGTCTAACAGATTTAACTATTCTTCAAGTGAGGACAGTTTATGTAGACATTTGGGTTTAACAGAAAGCACAGTCTTTGTCAATAACTCATTTTATATAACAAGCTTGTACTCTGCCTGACCTTTTCCTGAGCAGAAAGAAAAATCATGGCAGGCCCTGTGTGGCCTTGGATGTGTACTTTTTGGACACACAGAAAGCTAAGCCTCAAGAGCTGAGGATAATATTACTCTGAAGTTTATCTCCTTCTTGAAAGGAAAAAAAGAAATGAAACGTCTAATGATTTTTTTTGCTTGGTCTGTTACATAGAAACATTCTTTACTGCAACTCTTCTTCCTCAGTTGTCCTTTGTCCAGGTACAGGAAACATTGTCCCAAATAAATTGACGTTGACATAACCATCTGGTTAATGACAAAATGGGAGCCCAAAGGAGTAATGGTCTTGCTTTGTCTAATTCACCCCAATGTCTGCTTCTCATCAGACTCGGGGCAGAAAACGATCTTGCCTTGCAGACTTCACCTGGATTCAGCACTACCATGCACTTTGAAAATGGTCCTTATGTCCCCTTTTCTGTGGCTTCCTGGCCATACAACATCAGTTTGGTCATTTAACTTGCCTGTATCTTCTTTGTAAAACAGTCTGAAGAATATCGCAGTCTCAGCCTTTCAGGAGGCTGAACTAGAGGCAACTCTAAGCATTTAGTACAGATGTCCAGAAAACATTAGTAAACATTAAGGGCAGCTTCTAGGTAGCGCTACTTGAAAATCCTGCTTGAGAGCATTAGTTCACAATCCCTCTCGAATTCAGCACCTCTTCAGAGGCGAGGGCTAACCCCAGCTGATGGCAGTTTACGCAGGTACGCTTGGCCGGGAGCTGTGGAGTGTGAGCAGCAGACATGCTGCGTGCTGTACAGACTCTGCAGTGGGTTGTTAATATTTCCCGCAGGAAAAGGCTGGACAGCTGGAGGCAGTAACCTCTTTTGCCATTGTAGTTAAATCCATCAGAGACTGTGAATCAGAGCCCTTATTATTTTCCACATGAGTGTTCTCCATTTATGCTCTGATGAAACGACGCATTCAACAGAAAACAAAATGAAGTGCTGAAAGCATTAAACTCTTTAATAACAGGACACACTGCAAGTTTTTGTCATTAGGCTGCCATAATTAGGGGCCGCTGTTAATGTCTTTTAAAACACAGAATATTGAAATGTTATTAGTGGAAATGTTATCATGGAATGATACGGTGGGACGCAGAGTCTCATCTACACTCTATCTTGCACTCCTGCCTTTATTGGGAATTAATGTAGGAATAATACAAACATAAGCTTAAAACAATGCTGTTTGAAATTGAAGTTGAACTTCCAGAATTCTAGCGGGGCTTTTTCCTGAAAAAAAAACCTTTTCAAAATATAGGGAGTGTGAGGGGAAGATCACTTGTTTAACTGAAAAAAAATGTCTGGTTTTGACTCCAAATTGAGATGAAGTCAAATTTCAAAGTTGATCACAAACCAAAACTTTGGAGTATCAATTTGTACTTGAATCCGTAGAAGAAAAGTGTTAAGAAAATATGACATATTTACATGGAAAGAGGAAATGGTTTTCAAGTTACCTGATTTTAGACCACATAACCTGGACAGACTTTGCTGTCTTTATCACTGCATACAATTTCTGTGGAATTTATACAAGCTGAAGCAGCACTACATGTATATGTGTGTGTCTGTGGGTGTATACGCATTAGGTATATTTACGTAGACATATGTATTTAGACAGGCAAGAACAGAAATATAATAAAGAAGCATTAACTCTCAAATATACATATTTATATAACGCATGCAAGAATGACAGCAAAAGCTGAGATGTCTCCTTTGCAGAGCAGAGCCTGTTAGATTTAACAGGCAAATGCAAAGTCAATTCTGATTTGCACAGAGACAAAAATACAAAATTTTTTTAAAAAGCCAGTCTGAAAGAGAACGCCAACCTCCATCCCAAATACTTCTCAGGAGTTCCAGAAAAAAACCCACTTATAAACAAAACTGAAATTTTCAACGTACACAACAGATATGGAACTGAAAAGCCCAGAAAGTGGATTTTCCATTCTTTCTCCTCACCAGCATTAGTCATGCTGCTGGCTCCTTTAGGAACCAGGGTATTCAGACTCGCTGCCTTACCCACAACTTGGCTGAAACAGAAGGAATGGGGAGACAAGGGAGAGGTAGGGAGGGCACTGGGGCTTCCCTGCTTCTCACTGGGTCCGCCGGTGGATTCCCCAGTAGAAGACTCTTTTCAGCTCTCTTTTGCTACTGGGTAAAAGCAAAATTGCAGAGAACTTGCCAGGCTGAGCACTGTGATTTTGGTTTTGTGAGATGGAAATATTGCTGACTATGCAAAAGGATGCAAAATCTCTGTCAACCCTCTGTGCAACCTGCTTTTTGCATGTGTCACAAGAAATGGGATTATTAAATAGCATGAGGAGAGGAAACAAAGTAAACACAATCTCAGGGCTATTCTTAATTTTGCACATCTTGACAGTTCCCTTCAAGATTATTTTTTAATGGCAAATTCAATTTTCTTCTTGGAGACAGAGTGGAAGTAGTATTAAGCATATGTTATTTTCTATTTTATTGCAAGATCTGTTTCACTCTGCAAGAAAATAAGACCACTCACAACTAATAATCATGTAAAATCACATTCAAGCACAGAGTGTGGCAGCCACAGTGAAACTCTGGGAGATTGTTGTTTGTCATTTTGACTTACGGAAGCCTTTGGTATTCTTGGCACTGTACAAAACAGAAAAAGCCAGGAACAGTCTCTTGCCTATGCCTTATGCTGTGCAATGTAAGAGTGGCCTGAGCCTAGAGCAGTGGAGAACTGCATCATTTCCTGGAGTGGGAATGTGCCAGCTGCTGCCATCCTCATAAAGACAAAGCTTACACATCTGGCGTGCTAAGCCAGCTTTGCTCTTTCCTTTGGGTCAGTGATCATCCCCAGGGATCCAGTAAAAATGTAGGATGCAACAGAACTTTGAGAGAGAAGCAAAGCCACCTTGAGGCACAGGCTGTGCAGGCAATTATCTAGAGCAGCAAACTGCTAGGCTTGCGAAATGTCCAAGGTTTTGTCTACTGTGTGTACGACAGTCTAGATTTGCTGCTGCTGGTACTGTTGCTGAGGAAGGTATCAAGATGGGTGAAGCAATACTTACCATAATGTGGGAGCAACTCCAGCGTAATCCCCTTTTTCCAAATCTCCCATTCCTGCAGCAGGGAGCCCTGCCCCCGGCTTCCCACCTTCTGAACAGCAAAACTTAGATTTGCTGAGAAGGAGATTACTCTGTATACCTGTACCATTTATGCAGCGCTGTGTAGACAGCCCCATGTGAGGGCTGAATAAACGAATATATTCAAATAGTACAGTGCACTGTCTTGCAGAGATATTAGCTTGGATCCCAGAAGCGTAAATTAACAGTTTTCCACGGGGGCAAGCTCGGATGATACATCATTCTGACACGGCTATAACCCTTGCGGTTTTTGAGCCAGTTCATTTGCAGACGGTTTGGATATGCTACATGCTGCTACACTGCCTGACGTGGATTTATCCTTTGTGATCTCCCTGCCCTCAGAGCCTTGGTAGCTGAGTAATGACCCTCCCCAGGCAGGTCCTAAATTTGCTAGGGCAGCTCTGACGTTGAATATACTGAGTAAGCAGGTGGTGTACCCAACTCAGAGTGGTTTAGATGTCATTTCATGATTAAAAACTGTGCAGTGAGCATAATTCTTGCAACAGGCTACTCATGGTAAGCATTTATAAAACTGTATCTAAGGGGAAGAGATAATGCATGTGGGTGGTCATTAGGCAGGAGTTCAACTATAGGTGTCCTTGGAGAGTGTGGGAAGACAAGACTGCGAGACCATGTGGCATTTAGTAGCATCAGACGGTGGAAGTGGAGGCAGCGAGAAAGGATTTACACACAGTGAACAGTCTGCTGAGTCTTCAGAACAGGTTTGAATGTGATTAGGAAGGCCTAAGTAAATTAGTGTAGGAATTTTGATCTTTCAAGCAGAGAGAGAAGAGGAAAGATCTGCCCCTGGTGGGGTTGCTGCTACAACTTGTCCACTCTACTCCATCAGAGATCATTTAGTGAGAGACCCCCCTGGATCTGTTTGCTGAGGAGGCAAACAGTAAAAAAGAAGCCAAATTAATTTTGTGAATATTACTTTTCCCTAAAAGGTAGAATGTTATTTCATTTTCATTAAAATTTTAGTAATAGTTTCATGGAGGGAGAAGAAATAGGCTTGTTCTGCATATTCAGTGCAGTTACCTTTGTTTCTATTCTTCTGATTGGAGATAGAGACGAGTAAAGATAGAAAAACAGGGTTCTTGCACGCTCCTCCCACCCTTGTTGGCATAGCTCACATTCCTAGTCACATATTGGGGAAGTGCAGCAGCCCCATGCATGGGCTCACTGCCTCCTCTTCTGCTCAACTCTGTGGAGCAAACCGTCAGCCTTATATGTGACTCCCCCTCTCCTGTGGCACAGCAGAAAACGTGAACAAAGAAGGACAAGCCACCAGTTAATCAGTTTGAAAGGAAGATATCATATGTTACTAGTGTTCTAACTGTTGTTTACTGGCTTATTTCTTCACTGTACCAACAGAGTGCATGGGAGAACGCACACTCTTGTCATACACTTTCAGTCCCGCAGATGCAACTGTAACCCATGGTACATTGTACAGAATAAGTTGTTCACCAAATATCTAGCTCTTGTTTTCCACAGAACTCTGAATCTATGCTTATTAAAATTAAAACCCCACTATTCTTTCAGGACCTGCCTAAGGGAAAACTGGGTAAGCAGTAATGTAATGGTTCATATTACACCTGTGTATAAGCACTGATATGTATTTTGGTTCCCTTGCCATATCTTCATGAAATTTTCCTTCCTTGATAGGAAGTCATAGTCAATACAAACAATAAAGTCCCATGCTTCACTCACTCATGCGAGGACATGCCAACTTCCTAAACATGAAAAGGCCCCTATGGCAGAGAGAGGTTTTGTCTCAGTTCCTAGATTCTCCACATACGAGCAATGACTCAGAGTATCTAAGCCGAGGCCTCCAGGAGTTCAGCTTTTTCTGAAAGTTGAGGCTCATGTAGTTGTCCCTAAAATTGACAACGCTTGAATCTTTAAGTACTTTTTAAAAAGTTCTTATTCTTTCTTTTCTCCTCTTTCAAGATGTTTTGCCTAAATGTCCTCTCGTATAGGTGTCCTTCAGCATCCTCTCCATGCTAAACACATCTAAAATAGATAGTATTCGAACAAATGCATAACTAGTATCACTGAAGATGCCTGGGGCTGCCCTGTAAAGAATATCCCATTGGTCAGGCACTCAGTCATAGATGTTCTATATTTCTCTTGCTTTGAAAGTGTTCAAACCTACAGAGCCCAGCTCCCAAGAAAATAGGCATCAGACTATTATCACCTTCCATCCTTTTTAGTTGAAGCTGGAGTCACAATGAAGAAAAAAATATAAATTTCAGGATGGCAGAGGAAGGTGAGTCAGATTCTGTAGCGTTTTGCTTCACATAGCGAAATTCAATAAATCAGAAAAATAAACAAGATTTTAAAGGAATTTTGATGNACAGAACTCTGAATCTATGCTTATTAAAATTAAAACCCCACTATTCTTTCAGGACCTGCCTAAGGGAAAACTGGGTAAGCAGTAATGTAATGGTTCATATTACACCTGTGTATAAGCACTGATATGTATTTTGGTTCCCTTGCCATATCTTCATGAAATTTTCCTTCCTTGATAGGAAGTCATAGTCAATACAAACAATAAAGTCCCATGCTTCACTCACTCATGCGAGGACATGCCAACTTCCTAAACATGAAAAGGCCCCTATGGCAGAGAGAGGTTTTGTCTCAGTTCCTAGATTCTCCACATACGAGCAATGACTCAGAGTATCTAAGCCGAGGCCTCCAGGAGTTCAGCTTTTTCTGAAAGTTGAGGCTCATGTAGTTGTCCCTAAAATTGACAACGCTTGAATCTTTAAGTACTTTTTAAAAAGTTCTTATTCTTTCTTTTCTCCTCTTTCAAGATGTTTTGCCTAAATGTCCTCTTGTATAGGTGTCCTTCAGCATACTCTCCTTGCTAAACACATCTAAAATAGATAGTATTCGAACAAATGCATAACTAGTATCACTGAAGATGCCTGGGGCTGCCCTGTAAAGAATATCCCATTGGTCAGGCACTCAGTCACAGATGTTCTATATTTCTCTTGCTTTGAAAGTGTTCAAACCTACAGAGCCCAGCTCCCAAGAAAATAGGCATCAGACTATTATCACCTTCCATCCTTTTTAGTTGAAGCTGGAGTCACAATGAAGAAAAAAATATAAATTTCAGGATGGCAGAGGAAGGTGAGTCAGATTCTGTAGCGTTTTGCTTCACATAGCGGAATTCAATAAATCAGAAAAATAAACAAGATTTTAAAGGAATTTTGATGTTGAAAATTCATTAGCATATGCAAAAATCATGCTACCATTGATTATGCAACTATCTCAGAGATGCTGTTCTAGAACAGCAGAGATGCTGTTACTTTCATGCATTTTTTTCTTTTTCATAACATACCTACTACAGAAATTCACTACTGAAATTATTATTAAGCTATATGCTGGTGAATGAGCACAAAACTATTAATGGCACACGATTTGCAGAGCACCTGTCCACTAGAGCATCTAGCAATCCATGCAAATCTTGTAGTATATCCTATGTGCTTTGATTTTCTCTGTTAGATGATTGAAAAATATTCATTAAGAGATTTCTCTAATGAGCTGTGTTCAAGCATAAAATAGGCCACTCCTTTTATAATTTAAGTGTGGGTTTTGGACTATAAATATCCTCCAATTCCCTAGGAACTGACTTCAAATAGGGATTTTGTCTTAACACAGATTTCAGGATCTTTGAAGGGTCTTTGAAGTTTATAATTAGGTCCAAGCTGAAATGTGATGTCATTCAATCACATACTGGAGTTTACTCATGGCTGGTAGAAAAGATACACTCTAAGTTTTGAGATATATCCCCAAAATTCTTTGGATACACACTTAAGGCTGAAAATTGGGAGAATATTCGCATTACAAAATCAGTACAGCACCCCCTGAGCCTCTGGTCAGTTAGTCTTGGATCTCATTCATACAATTACATCAGCCTTACTCTCTTTGTTTTCCATGAAGTTATTAAAGAGAAGGCTTTTTGTGCTTTTATTTAGCCTGTTTTCATTTGCAAGGCACTGAGAATGCTTAAGTAGAACAACAGGCAGTTTTTAAGGAGATACATAAAGGCCAAGCCTTATGAAAAACAAAACAGTCTCTTCTCACCTACACAGGTGGGAAGCACAGAGTGAGACAGCACTCCGAAATACAAGGCTGCATTGCTATTACGCCTTTCTGAAGTCTGTTAAGAGTACGAGCTCTTGCAACACGTCCTGAGAGTGAAACAGATCTGAACTTCTGACCTCCTTGGGGAGGCAAGCCTAGCTGAGGACATCGCTTGTCAGAGGAGGCATTTCCGAGCTGGATGAGCTCACTGTGATTTGCTGTCCCTTTCAGGGTTGAACAGAGCAACAGACGAGATGCATTCTGCTTCAATGAAGTTAAATAGATAGTTATGTGATGAAGTGAGGGGACCGAAGTGCCTTTCGTTTGCTATTTCCTCTTTAGTCACGAACGATTCATAGCTGATATTAAATTGAAAACTCACTTCAGCTTCAAGCTCCACCACAGCTGTCCAGCTAGACTCCAAAGCTGAGTTGCTGCACTCGTCATTGTTTTGTCTTTCTCAAGTAGATACAAAGGAGTCTTCGCATGTTGGCAAATCCAAAAAACCCACAGAGACAGAGAATATACCTTGGCACAGAAGTTTGGCAGATGTGACACTGGGTGATGGTGCTTTATAAGCAAAAAAATCCCCACATTGTAACCTACTGTGTCTTCCAATGACTCCAAGGATGAGCACAGAACAAGGGTCCCATCAGAAACAGACGGTAACTTTGGAACAAGTGGAAGGTAGAGTCATTCTCCACTGCAGCTACTCAGCCATCTAACACAGCTGAAGAGAGCCTAGTTTCAGACTGATGACTGCTGAAGAGGGACAGGCATGTAAGGGCTCTGCTCGCACAGGAGTGCTCTAACCTTTAGGCTATAATTGCATTTCCTCATACCTCATCTTCTTTTGACTCTGTGATCACTGTCCTCCTGGTGCACATTCACATTCTCCTGAAATACAGGACATATGAGTTCAAACTACTTTTCTGCTCAGAAGTCAGATTGAGATTTCTTCCTTCCTAGGCAAGCATCCAAGACTGTAGGCTTTATGGTGAAGTAGAAAACCACTGCCACCAAATTCAAGTCAGCTATGATCTTAGATAGCCATCCAAATGGCGTATAAGAAAGAAAAAACCCCACGTTTTTGTAATATATACAAGGTATCAAGACGACTGAAGTCTAATATCAAGCTCGGCAACTTCCTTTCTTCTTTTTCTTAGCCAAAACACTCTGGGGACATTCATGAGACTGAGTATGAGAGTACTGTCACGTCATAATTTAATCACTTCTTCCTTTTCCTTTCCTGGAAAGTCATCTTGGCTGGTCTTCTGTGCTGAATGGTACACAATCAAAATCCCATTAGTTATACTGTCAAAACCAAATTCATTAAACTTCCCAACCAAATTTAGGCAATCATTCTTCAATGTCATTAGTGCGGCCGAAACACTTTTTTGATTAATTTTCAGTGAGTAAAAATTCCAAGGTTGAGACTGAGCAGCAATTTCTGCTCCTGTAAGTCATACTTGCTTTTTCATTGCCCCAGTTTTATTGTAAAGGTTCAAAGACAGAGTTTTCAATCCCTGTAAACTTGGTAGTCTATTCACTGAGACACATGAACGAGTCAGGTAATTAGGCTAATCTTGACAGCAGTAAATCACCTGTGCCTTCAAATCTGAAATCAGTATGAAAGCTTGTTTCTCAGAACAGAATTCAAAGAGACAGAACAGCCCCTTTCAACGTGATAGCCAGCTCATTTCCTTTTGAAGACACTTTTGATGACTGCCTTCTATTTTTCTCACATCACTGAAAACAAGCATGAATTCACTGCTCATACCTTAATAAAACTGACAGCTTTACGGCCTGACTAATCCACAGCCATTTCCAAGATAACCAGCGATGTTTAAGATGTAGTTTGCTGCAATAAATACCAGAGTGACTGAACTTCTGCTTGTTCTTTAATTCTCATCACTCAGCTGGGGATTTCCAGTTGCTGCTCACAGTCCTGTGTGGGTTACCAACATCCACCATTCATTGTGGGAAATTCACTGTGCGATCAGTACTTCTTTAGCCATAGTTCATTCTGGCACAGCTTTATACTTTGAGAATAGTCCATGAATAACCCACTCAGATCCAAGCCTCCCTATGCTGGAGAACACTTGTGAAATGGGTACTTCTAATTGAACAGACCTAAATATTTTGTCAGCTTTTCCAGTGCCTCAGAAACCATACTGCAAATAATTTTCTATAAACACCTGTCTGATGAAGAAACAAGGATATTTGGCAGCATTATCACTTAAGTCATATATTTAAAGTGCTAGATGGAGTGAATAAACTGTGCAGTGTGACTGGCCAAACATGCCACAAAAGACACAGTAGTCTCCCTTTTCTCCCTATGCTCGTCTCTGCAGAAAATCGGTGTTTGAGGGCCCTTCTTAGTTGCTATACCTATGATCAAGAGAGATGTGAACTCAAGTCACTAGCAATCAGCCAATGTCAGTTTATATGCTCAAAGGAAAGAAGCACAAGCAATGACAAGGTTAGAAGGACTTCAATCTCTCTAGTTGTGCAGATTTTATATATACGCCATTGAACCAATAGCTTGGGGCTAATGCATGAAGACTAGGTGAAACAAATTTGTCCCAGTTCTCTCCACTTTTAATACCATACTGAATTACCAAGATGACATGCCTCCATATTCGCTCAATATGGCTTATATTCTGTTTCTGCACAAAGCCTGAGAATTTCATCCATTCTGTGAGGCTTTCAAAACCAGATAATCTCACCCTCTGCAATGCTACAGTGTCTGTGGTACTTTTACACATTCGTTCGTTCTCCTCACCACTTAAAGCAGGTTGCAAGACAAGTGGTATGGGGTTGCACCTCCTAATGGGTTGGCAGAGTTTATTGCTTACTACAAGAAGTGTACCTACTTGTGCCTAAAAGCTCTCCAAGTTCCTCTGCTCAAGCCTACCACTCGTCCAACCAGACCTTAACTATGTTGCTACATGTTCTCTTTTGAAGACGACTACTTATCTGCAACTGAGGAACACAGTCACATCCACAAATGTAAGCTCTCTCTTACACAGAATGTTTCTAAAGGTATACGAAGGCCAACGTTGAACGACGTCATGGGAACTTCTCCCTAGTCTCATGCAGGCATGAAGATATGTTAAAGATGGCCTGGTTGGCAAAGATATGCCTGTGACAAATTCAGCAAGAGCAGTGCTTGGCAGGGAGATTCTGAATGGGGGAATGAGGAAATTTAAGGTAGGATAAGGGATATTCTGACCCAGACACGGGAGAGGTGTGAGGGTTTGCATCTGTGTAAGGCAGTCCTAGGGGCAGGAGCAGAATCCTTAGGAAAATACACAGAATTTCATTTAGGCATCGAGCAACTTCAACTCCAGTAGGTAGGAGTTGAAGCTGCCTCTCACCCGCTATGGAGCAGTTACCAGTATGCACTAACTGCGCAGGGGCTGTAGAGAGGCTCCAGGTGCAGTCAGCCACACAGTCTGTCCATTGGACCTCACCAGCCAATTCGCTTCTCTGTTTCTCCATGGAGACTGGGCAGGGTTCATTATGACCTCTCCGCTGTTAGGTAATCAAAGGCTTCTGTAGGCTGGTAGTGTAAAGGCAGTGTACGTACTGCACTTGTGCATTGTGTGGATCCTCTGTGATCTAAAATGACCTGGAAAATCCATTTTGCTTTTCAGATACGTTCTGGCATGCTCCAAAGCACCAACAAACAATCTCTTGCAAACTGAAAGGCTTTTTGGCATACCACTTCAGACAAGCTTATCAAAGAAATACCTGTGGTAGATATGTCTCTGGGCAAAACCCCACAGCACAGAGAATTAAAGTAATGACCATCCTCTGCATTCTGATGTATTTTACCACCTTGGATCTCACACTGTTTTAGGAACTCTAAGTTCTAACACTCTAGCAAACCAGATAAGTATTCTTCTCCACTTAGATGAAGAGGTTGAAGCTCACACTGGCCAGATGACTCACCGACGTAGCTAGGAGTGTAAAACATCTCTGGAGTAGCTAAGATGAGAGTTACAAAGCAAGTATAACAAAGACCTCCATATATATATATATAATACATATCTCCTGCCAGTCACTTTCACCTGAACAACATTTCTCCTTTTGCCCTTTTTATTGCTATCACTTATCCTATAATTTCTCTAAATCCTCATAAACTGTACTGATTGTTCAGTCCAGTCATTTGCCATTTTTGTCGTGCACAATATTTTGTACCTGAGGAATCTCTGTTGAATTCACAACTGAATCTCAGTATAGGCAATCTTGAAGATGGCATCCACTGACTTAAGTCATAGCTCGTAAGTTCTGTTTTTCTATTGTGTAGAAGCCAAGTACACAACATTTTCAGTTAGCTGTCTGGTTCTTTCACATTCTTGGTAGTATTCTCCCTGAATAGTCCATCAGTATAACTGTTTTCAAAGAAATGTTATGCAATAAATCTATTACTTCATGTGCAGCTTCCTGAACAAATTTGTGGCAACGCAGAAGATAAAATCTGTACCTTGATTCATTAAAATTTCCCATGGCAGTTCAGGTCTGAAAAATCTTTCTTTAAAGACTAGCACAGTATGTTAAATGTCCAAAGAGTTCAATGCTGTTGCCTTTGGATACCACATAACACAGTACCAAAATACGAGAAAGATATAGAACCAGAAATGCTGCACAGAAATGCACTAATTAGATCATTGCTTATTCAAGGGAAGAGATCTTTCATCTCCAGGAACTCAGGCAATTAGGTGAGGTCCCTCAGAGTAAACCACAGGAGCAGTCAGCTGATACTAATGAGTTTTGTGCTGTAGTTGAGTAAACAACCGGTCATCACAGTCTCATTAAGGCTCTTCCATTTCCATGTTTTCTTCCCAGATGCTGGGCTCTGTGGTCTGGTAACGTGTAAAGGCCTTGTCATTACTTTGTGCATGTATATATCACTTCTGCTTGTTTCTTCTACTCTGTGCCCACACTGTTTTGTCTGCAGTGTGGGACTGGTGCTGACCCTGCCCGTTCAGCCCTCATCCCATCAGCATCATTCTTTTCACATCTTAGCACAGCTTCCACTGAACGCGCAAACCTGCTTACAGGCATGCCTCTTTCTTGAGCCCATTTTACCAGTGACGAAACTTGCACTTAAGGAGTATAACTCTTTCAGTTCTGGTCAGCTATGNTCAGGCACCTCTCCTGTTCTCCACGACTTTTCAAAGATGATGGAGAGTGGCCTAGCAATTACCTCCGCCAGCTCCCTCAGCACACGTGGATGCATCCCATCGGGACCCATCGATTTGTGCGTGTTCAGTTTGCCTAGCTGCTCTCTAACCCAATCCTCATTGACCAAGGGCAAGTCTTCATTTGTCCGTGCTTCCTCTCTTATCTCCAGAGTCTGGGAGTCCTGAGGGCCAGTCCTAGCAGTGAACACTGAAGCAAAGAAGGTATTCAATAACTCTGCCTTCTCCGTGTCCAGCGTCACCAGGTCACCCGCCTCGTTCAGCAGCGGGCCCACATTTTCCCTAGTCTTCCTTTTGCTCCCAATGTACTTATAGAAGCCTTTCCTGTTGTCCTTCACCTCCCTTGCCAGGTTTAATTCCAGGCAGGCCTTAGCCTTCCGTGTTGCATCCCTGCATGTTCTGACAACAGAATTTTATAATGATCATTCACAAAAAAGTAGCAAATTTTAAGTTATTCTGATAGCACTTCTACTCAAGCTGTTCAAATGCTTCAACATAGCTAATTTTCATTATACTTTGTGAGCCTGTTGATTTTTTTCATGTATCAAATAATATTTTGTTCTTATATTCCAAACCAAAGTATCTGCACATAAGAAATAACTAAAGTCTAAATCTTTTCAGCCATTTGAATTAATAGAGAGAGTAAAGACTGACTTTAAAAGCAGATAGATACACAAAGTAATTTGTGGACTCTGGGCCAAACTGTGAGCTCCAGTGTATATCAGCTGTAACTTTATACCAGAGTAAACGACAACAGACGTGTGATGTGAGAAGCTACAAGAGGCCACAAACTGAACAGCAGAGCTGGTCAGAGAAATTTGGGTAGCACTAGAGACTGATGGACTCAGCCATGCTGAAATCTAAGACTTCATCAAATCAGATAAATATCAATTATATTTTATTTCCAAAGAAAAATAGACTACATCAATACACTGCTTTATGAACTTTAATTTCTTATTTGGAATATTTCAACATAGATTCTTTTATGTAAACAGAAATAAAAATATCTACAATGAAACCAAAGATGGAGCTCGGTCACTCACTTAAACAGAGGTACTTAATCGCTATTTGAGACGCAAAGATTGCCAGATGCTGCTCCAGAAAGGAGAGTCTCCCATGGGTCCTGTGCACAATAGATATAACACAGGTAGATAGATACAGGTATAGTTACAAATATATGCATTAGATGTTTGTATTTAGGCAACCAAATCTCAGCACCAGTGATTGTCAATAACTGGGTTTAATGCCTGCACACATTTCAGCATTCAAGGTTAACATTTTTAGATTTCTTTTACAATTACAGATAAATATGAATTTTTCTGGTTTATGGTCCTTTAACTTATCCTATAACATCTTCCTTAAAATGCATTTGCTCCACCTTTTGCATATACTGCTCACTCTGATGCTTTTTGCGCTATAGTGCATAATAATCCATTGTTTCTAATCAAGAACAAATTATTTTCTTAAACAGGTATCTATAATGTCTCTCTGTGTACACTTTATTTGGGACTGCTTACCTTAAAAAAATCCCAAATTAAGACACTTAATTCCAGAATGAGAGTGCTTTGAAAGTAGATTGTGCCAGGAAAATGTGCTCTCATTCTGAATAAGAACTATGCTTAGAATTATACTGAATTCCATAGTACGGAAAAAAAAAATCTATGTATATATACACAGATATGTATGTATATCCCATCTTAATCCAGGATAATTTTCAGATGCATGTAAATTCTTGGTTATTTGCACTTAGTTATACTAAACAAGCTTTTTCTTGTCATATGCTTTTCTTTCCCAACCTTTTCTTTCTTGAAGTAACCTAAACCTTTTCAAGCAGAGGCCTGCCAGACCACAGACTTTTTTGTCATGGAGAGAACCCTGGGGTTCACTGAACAGGCACAAAGAACATAACAATGGCCAAGAAGTAAAGTATGCTTTGTAAAAGCATATTTAAGCAGCAGAACCTGTCTCATCTCTCAGTTTGAACATATTTCACAATAAGTGCAAGAAAACTTGAAAGGGTGGGGAAAGAAAATACTGTCTGTTTTAATGACCTCAGAAATGGTAATTTGCTACAAAATTAGCATTAAGGTGAAGAGAACCACTCACAAAGTACGCTTAAAGCATAGTGAGCTACCAAAGTTTTTAAAAAGAGGAGGTTTTGGTTTATATGTATTTTTTTATGAAACACAGGGCTCATGAGGTGGAGAAAACCGCAGAACTTTGAGTGCAGATTCAGCTCTTGGTTTAAGTTTCTATTTTACCAGAAGCTTTTCAAATAATTGGAGAAGTCACTCAGGGACTAGACCAATAAAGGAAGCCTTTAAGTTGATTCATAGGCTTCTGCAACCCATGGGTCTGTGCTGAATGTCGACACAGGTCTCATCCAGGTTGCAGATGCACAGAGGAGATTTCTGTCTGTTTCATTCTCAAGAGTCATGTTCTCAAGGATGAGTTAAAACACGCCTGTGCCCGATTGACAAGTGAAACCCAATATAAAGAGCTGAACTAGCTGATTTCTGGGCATGGGAACTCCTAACAGGCAGACAGCTGAAAGTAAGGTCTTCTCCAACCAAAGAAAGTCTACACTTACAGAAAATATGTAACTGTGTAGAGAAAGAGAACAATGACTGAAAAACATGTCTATCTCACTTCCCTCATCTCATTTATATAGGCAGACCACCTCTATAGCACAAGGAATTATAATCAGTTTTACACTCATGAAGTAGGAGTTGTCTATGCTGGTTTTAACAGAGCACACGTTGCAATGTCAAAGACAGAGTCAAGTCCAGTCTTGTTAATGTGGCTCGTTTTTTCCAGAGACTGAGGCCATCAATTAATTTTACCCAGATAGCCAAAAAAACCTGTTGTGGTAAGGATTTGTTTTTTCCTACCGCAAAAAGCATTGACCNCTTCTGCAACCCATGGGTCTGTGCTGAATGTCGACACAGGTCTCATCCAGGTTGCAGATGCACAGAGGAGATTTCTGTCTGTTTCATTCTCAAGAGTCATGTTCTCAAGGATGAGTTAAAACACGCCTGTGCCCGAGTGACAAGTGAAACCCAATATAAAGAGCTGAACTAGCTGATTTCTGGGCATGGGAACTCCTAACAGGCAGACAGCTGAAAGTAAGGTCTTCTCCAACCAAAGAAAGTCTACACTTACAGAAAATATGTAACTGTGTAGAGAAAGAGAACAATGACTGAAAAACATGTCTATCTCACTTCCCTCATCTCATTTATATAGGCAGACCACCTCTATAGCACAAGGAATTATAATCAGTTTTACACTCATGAAGTAGGAGTTGTCTATGCTGGTTTTAACAGAGCACACGTTGCAATGTCAAAGACAGAGTCAAGTCCAGTCTTGTTAATGTGGCTCGTTTTTTCCAGAGACTGAGGCCATCAATTAATTTTACCCAGATAGCAAAAAAAACCTGTTGTGGTAAGGATTTGGTTTTTCCTACCACAAAAAGCATTGACCTGGAAGTGAGACACCCCCATAGCTTTATCCATCCTTGGATAAATCACCATTTAACATACTTTTCNAGAGTCAAGTCCAGTCTTGTTAATGTGGCTCGTTTTTTCCAGAGACTGAGGCCATCAATTAATTTTACCCAGATAGCCAAAAAAACCTGTTGTGGTAAGGATTTGTTTTTTCCTACCGCAAAAAGCATTGACCTGGAAGTGAGACAGCCCCATAGCTTTATCCATCCTTGGATAAATCACCTTTTAACATACCTTTTCCTGAAGAGTGACTAGAAGTTGATATTCAGGTTTTGAAAATTATTAAAGGCCGAATTCCATTCTCATTTACACCAGTGTGAATAACAGCATTGAAGAATCTGATCCACAAACTAATGGTGAATATTTTCTCTAACGTGAACACAACTCATTCTTCTGTTATGGAACTTGAACAGATATTTTGCTTTGTTTACTTTCGTGATTATTTCCTCTCTTTTTTTCTATAGCTTTAACATGAAAACAGGTGGGAGTTCTTGTCAATATAGACGTTCATGAGAGAGAGAGAAAAAGATATTCATATAGATATTCATATAGATATAGATATTCAATATAGATATTCATGAGAACAGTGAGTTTAATTTAGCTAGTACGTTAATGAATAACTGTTCTTCTGTTCTTTGTCTTTTGGTTATTTTTCTTTTTGTCTGTGGTTTACAAATTAACTCTTCTTTCTTTAGTAGACAAGGTCATTGTGTTCCTGTAATTTTCATGTTACATTTATGAGGCACATCCTTTTTATTATATTCAGTCACCCTTAACCCAAGCACCAAAAATACAGCACTTCTTCTTACATATGTGGAACACAATGGGGAACAATCCTGCTAGACATTGAGAATACTAGGTAGTGTTACAATGACAAGAAACTGATCTATCAATTACAGTAAATGTATTCCAGAAGGGCATTTAGATCCTTTAGTTGATATAAAGGAAAATACAGATACTTCTCCACTTATGGCTAAGATATTTTTACAATCACATGGCTTCCTTAAGTTCCTTGTTCTTGCATGCAATGTCTAGACAGACATTGTGACACATTATTGAATAGCACTCTATAATGCGATAGGGAATAATATAAAACGTCACTGTGTTTATTATCATAGAAAAAGATTTATAAACAAAAAAGACATTTTACAGTGAATATTCCATCTATAAACATTCTTTAAAATGCCATTATTACTTTAGCTATAGTTAAGTTTCCAAAGTGATTTCCAGGTTAACCTTGCTCCTAGTTGTTTACAGTGTTCTGAAGGATTCTGCTTTTGGACTGAAACTCTCTGTTGTTTTGCCTGAAATAAATAATATGAAATTTGTCTTCTTTATGATCTGTTTTCCTTATAATACTTAAGTCTACTTGTTTGTTCTTTCTCTTTTCTGACCTCAGCTGAAGCAAGCGTTAAGTACTGCGACCTAAAATTACATTCAACAGCAAATCTGTGTGCAGTAAAACTGTAAATATGTGCACTGACCTTTAAATATTATGCACAATGAATTCTAAACACACCTGTGATGTTCTGTAAGCCACGAATGAACAGCAGCTTTTATCAATAATTGTGTGCAGTGATGGGTGCACTTCTGCAAAGGCAAAACCTCGAACTCCAAATACTGTTACAATTCTCAAGCTGAAAAATATTTTCTATCTTTGTCTTCTGATAAGTCTTTCCAGAAAGCAGATTTATCTAGATAGAGAGAGAGAGAGTGTAGAACTTCAGGGGTGGATATGATGCTTCTTCCCCCAGTGTCTTAGATACAATAGTTCACCGCAGTTCCACCATCCTATTTGACTTAGCCTGCATGTTGTTTGGAGCAGAGACTAAGGGCCTGAATCTGCCTTTAGCCCCCACACTCAGAGCTGAGTATCTCCTACATTATACCAAAAGTATGGTATTAAAGGACATTAGAATCATTTTCCTTCCCTTTTTCATCCTTTTGCCAACTGTCTAATCCAATTACAAATTATGTTCAAGTTAACTAATCATGCAGTAAGTAATGCAGTGACATTTAAATGTGATGCTGGAGTGCCGTGAAGCAAATGACTTTGGATTGTTAGCATGATATAGTTATCTCCTCATGCAATGTGATTTTTATAACAGGTAATGAAAAGCACTTTCCATAAGTACAATTGCTCCCACTAAAACTAATGGCCAAACCTACACAGAGATACCTCTAGGGGGAAGGGGAAAACAAAACCTTTTTCTTCCCCACAGTCTCTAAGTGGACACCTGATTCTAAAGTTTGTACATCAACATAAATGACCTTACACAACATATTTTTCTGATTTGTATTCTTCAGTGATTACCATTCAGGATAATTGATATTGGTTTGGTGTTGATGTCATTATACTAGAATTTGTATCTTTCTGCCTAGAGTACTTGGAAGCCTTCAAGTTTCAGAAGTCTATAAATATATTCTCACAGCTCAGTGTGGTATGCTGCCATCACATGGAATTATAAACCTAGGAATGATCCTTATACCAGCGTTCAATGAAAGTCTTAAGCTTTCTTGGTATGAAGAGAATGAAGCATTTTACATTTTCTTACCCAAGTATCCCACTAAAGGTTTATTCTTCAGCACACCACAACAACTGAAAGTAAGCAGATGCAAGAGTTTACAGAGCTTCCAAAAGATAATTATATTCTGTTTATCATAAACATACACAGATCTAGAAAAAATATTAACACACCTGTCAGAATTTCCCCACCACAGTTGCCTTCTATTCAACATTCATTGGATATGCTTCAGAGTCCTCTGAGAAATCCAGGATCCTCCACACTGAATGTGAAAGATTTCATCATGCTCATGGCCTCTCTCTCACTCTCAAGCAAGCAATTTTATTTCTTCTTGGGCTTGTCTTACCTGCTATGGCTAACTACATGAGACTGGAGCTTAGCAATGTGATGTAAACTTTGGGCATAGAAAATTTGCTGAAATATACCTGGCTGCAATATCAGGGTTTTATAAAAGCATGTTATGAATCACTTCAGCGGGAGCTGCAAAATCTGAAATAAAGAAGAAATGAGATTCATAGTCCAGGCTCTTTGAGCATGATTTTGAATATAACTGTAGACATTATCTTGTGTTGTATGAATTTATGTCCCTTCCCTGCTGTCTAACATTCCTCTGCCAGTGTAAGTTCTCTTGTTCACCGCTTTTCAGCTAAAGTAGTTTTCAAGGGCAACTGTTCTGCCCTTGGAGAAATCCAGCAGCCTCAGATGTTTGTTTGCTGCAGACCAATTGGAGAAAGCTGTTTTTCCTTTTGGATTCATCTACTTTAGGCCAAAGAGTTTTATTTTACCTGTATCACTGACCTTTTAGATTATGTTCTAGTAGGTAATCAAAAAAGAACCCCATATTCAAGCCAAGGTTGCAATCCGGACAAGGCACACATGGGAAGTCCCAGTTTCACATCATTGTTATAATCTGCATTTAGACATATTCCACAGATTATTATGTGTAAATTAACAATTAAGGCATATGTTTACAGTTTTTAAATCCCTTAACCCAGTAGTTTCTTCTGAATAATTAAATAAGAGGTGTTTTCATGACAATAAACATAGGCAGTGATTTCTTGCTTATTTACCACAAGATCTCTTGATAACCACATTTTATTTAAGGAAGGGTTAAGAAGGGTAGCTGTGTTAAACACTTTTTCAAAAGTTTTCATAGTAAACCAGGAGCATCCACATTAATGTCTTTGCTATTGATCACCACTATATGTTTTTTCATACACATCAGCATTTTCTGTCTGTTTCTGCTGAAGGAAGACAGCCCAAATCAGATCTTTTTTTTAAGAAATTAATAAATAATGGGCAATCCTGCACTGGTTTTAGAATATCTGTTAGAAGATAATTTGCTTTTGCATATGATGATAGTGCTCATTTATTTCTTTTGCCCAGGGCAGGTGAATACTTCCAATATTTCAAATGCTTGTAATGGAGTTAAGGTCTAATCTTTGTCCTGCTTCAGCCAATGAACTAAAACTTTTTGCCTTTTTATCTAATATTTTTACAGAATGAGAGAATATTTGAGTTTGGGAGGGGCATCTGGAAGTCATCAAGTCCAATCTCCCTGCTCGAGCAGGGTCACCTAGAGCAGGTTGCCAGGACCATGTCCAAATTGGTTTTGGATATGTCCAAGAAGGGAGACTCCATAACCTCTCTTGGCAACCTGTTCCAGTGCTCAGTCATAGAACACTAGACATCCAGGTCTTTTTCTGCAAACGTGCTTTCCAACCAGGCAGCACTAAGGATGTGCTGGTGCCTGAGGTTTTTCATGCCCAGGTGCAGGACTTTGCATTTTCCCTTGTTGAACTCCATGAGGTCCCTGTCAGCCCATTTCTCCAGTCTGTCGAGATCACTCATTGGAAGCATGACTCTCTGGTCGTGCCAGTTCTCCCAGTTTTGAATCATCAGCAAAAATGTTGAGGGTACACTCTGTCCCGTCATCCAGATCATTAATGAAGATGTTGAGGAGTATTGCACCCAATATCAACCCCTGGGGTACCTCACTAGTTATTGGCCTCCAATTAGACTTCATACCACTGATCACTACCCTCTCAGCTCAGCTATTCAGGCAGTATTCAGTCATGTCACTGTCAGCTCATTCAGTCCATATTTCATCAGATTTTCTATAGGGATCTTATGGAAGACAGTGTTGAAAGCATATTGAAGTCCAGGCAGACAGTGTCCACTGCTCTCCCCTCATCTACCATGCCAGTCGTTTCACCATAAATAATCATGGGGTTGTTTTGGGTGTTTTGATTAACTCAGCAACATGGAATTGTTCTGAAAGGCATAAGGGCTAACAGAGCAGTCTCATGCTGAAGCTATTTCAGGATTGCTGAAGTCACTGAAGATTTAGAAAAGATCAGAGACAGAGTCCTAGAGATAGCCGGGCTCGAGTACTTACTTGAGAGGACCATAAGCTAGTTTCTGTCCAAAGATCTCTATAAACTTGAATGCAGCAGTGCAGAAAAAAACAAATCTATTTTTTTCTTTTTTTTACTGACTGAAATAAGGTCTGAGAAACAAGACTGCAGTCTTCCTCCTCTAAGTTATAACATTAGAGACACTGAAAGAGGACATCCATTCCTGTCTTAGCCAACAGTAGGGTTAAGGCTAGATGAAAGCTATCCTGAATCAACACAGTAAGTAATGGCATAGAGTTCTTGAATTGGCAGGAGGTACTTGCCTGAACACTACCCCTACTAAAAAATCTACCACACAAAAAAAGAGAAGATCAACTGGATCCTAGAAAATATCTAGCTTCAAAGAGTTCTGAGGGAACTGAGACTACACTACCCATGCGTATACATTAGGTCATGGGCAGGAATGTAGAGGTGGCTGTGTGTTTCTAATCATTATAGATTCTTTTTCCAAACCTGGAGATCTTTTTGTATTTTTTCATTTCAGTTTATCACAGTTTAAAAATTATTTGCTACCAGAAAATGGATTCTAATCATGACCTTTGCCACCATTTTGTGTCAAACTGCTTACTTCGTATATTAGACAGTAATTTCTTTGCAGGTGGTATAGCATTACCTAGGTTGAATTGCTGAGAGAGTTGTCTGAGAGCAATGTGAAAAAAATCATAAAAACAACAGTTTCACATATTTCAGCTGATAGGTCAAAGATGGTGAGCTTCCCTTTCAGAAAATACAGGTTGACAATTTCTTTTTATCATCTATAGATTTTAAAAAAAATAAAGTCAGAAACCTAGTGAGAGATTTTGAAGTTCTTTTTGTGTTCTTAATCTTTCACATCATTATATTCTACTTCGCAACTGGTTAAGAACAGAAGACATGACCACACTAATAGAATACAATCTTTTTGGCGTGACTTACAGCACCACCTGGGGTAGTTCTATACTAAAAGGTAGTTGTGGACAGGCTGAAAATTGTATTTTAATTTTTCTTTTTTTTAGTAAACGTGCCTATTCTGTATGATGAAAGGCAGTCCAACTACTAGAAACACAATACAAAAATTGGTCAGTTGTGGATTACTGTGGTGCTGTGGAGAGCATGGGTTTGCAAATGTCAGTCTTTAGGCGTCCTTTGAGAAGCTAGCATAAGAGCAATTTCACTGAGCCAAACTGGATACACAGACTTTTGCAATCCAATGTTTCATGGTAAACATACCCAAGAAACATAGCAATTAATCGGAGTGGCCAAAGTCCATGTGAATGTAATGTAATGACAGCTCTTGTCTTTTACTGGTTTGGGCTAAAGTCAGGTACAATAACTGAATAAAGATGTACATACACTACCATGCATATTCATTTAAAATGGCTAATTGAAACTGCTTTGCCTAATTTTTCTTGTGTTTATTTCCCATGGATATGGTTTCAAACAGGAATGATCAGCTAGACAACACATTTCTAATGAAGCATTTGCAAACAAATGTAAGTTATTCTCCGTGTGAAGAAAGCTGTTTCCAAGTTTTACTCATCCAACTTAAGAAGAAAGGAATGTCATGTGACGAGCATGTTCTAGCACAGTTCGCATTTTGCATGTTCCTGCCAGCAGAATCTACTAATAAAAATTATTTACAATAAATATCTGGTGAATAAATTTGACTTGCAAAAATTTTTCGTTTTTAAATTGCAAAAAAACAAATAATTGTTAGGTGATTTGACTATGAGAAAAAGCTAAAATAACCAAATTATTCACTGAGGATTAGCTACTTATCTTTATCTGAGATATTATTATAAGTTATCTAAATAAGATTGCAGTTTACACTTTGTAAATATCACCCATTATCACTGGAAAAATTCAGTTGTCTCAGATAGTCAGATGATGGCATTGATTACTTTCCTAACAAAATACACATGTGTAAAGGTTGTTGTAAAGTCTTGTTGAGCTTTTTTAGTTGCTTATCACTTGATTATGAGGATGATCACCTTTAAAGTTAATGATTGTAATAAAAGGTAAACAATTACTTTTCTGCAAGACAATTGCTTTATATCTGTAAACCCAAGTAGGCTATACTGATAAACAGCACACCCATAATCTGCACAAGCAATTTACTTATTTTGTTTCTAAAGCGTGATCAACAGGTTTTCCTGGATTGGGCTGATTTTGTTTCAGTGTGTCTTGCATAAAGAGTAGACTTCTGTCTTACATAATGTACTTGATTAATTCTTTTTCTCTAACGTGCAAATTTCGCAATACCACATGATAAACATATTATTTTCCAGCTGATCAAAATCAGTATTTCATATCATAACTTTTATAGCATGACATGCTACAACTGTGGCAGTTTTGCCAATTATTTGAAACTCTTTACTGGCCACTATGAGATAAAATATATTCCTTCTTTGAAAACCTCACCTCTCTTACTTCTGTGGAATTTATAGCTAATTATTCCAACCAGTGACAATTTATCTTTTCCTTTATATAAGTGTCCCTCACATCTTTCCAGAATCTGACCATATTTCAGTGCAGTGTCTTGTTGATTGTCCTCCTCTCACTCAATGGCATAATCTTGCTGTAAAATTCCAGCAATATCTGACACAGAATATAGGTGAAATTAAGAAAGCACTTAAGTAGCACTAGATGCCTTTCAAATTCTTCAGTGAATGAAAAAAAAGTCATTAACTCAAGTAAGTACTAACACAGAAATGTAGATTCATTTTCACTATTCAGAAAATTTTCCAGCAATTTCATAGTATCATAGAATCATAGAACGGTTTGGGTTGAAGGGACCTTAAAGATCATCTAGTTCCACCCTCCTTGCCATGGTCAGGGATACCTTCCACTAGACCAGGTTGATCAAAGTCCAATCCAACCTAGCCTTGAACACTTCCAAGGAGGGCTTCTTTTGATGCAGCCCAGGATACAGTTGGCCTTCTGGGCTGTGAGTGTGCATTGCCAACTCGTGTTGAGGTTATCATCAACTAACATCCCCCAAGTCCTTCTCCTCAGGCTGCTCTCAATCTATTCTCTACCCAGCCTGTATCTGTTCTTGGGATTGTGCTAACCCATGTGCAGGATCTCGCGCTTGTCCCTGTTGAACTTCAAGCGGTTCACACAGGCCCACCTCTCAAGCTGCTCAAGGTCCCTCTGGATGGCTTCCCTTCCCTCCAGTTTGCCAACACCACCACACAGCTTGGTTAATATAATTAAGTTAATATACTTAGCTCTATACTTGTACACCTAGGAAGTTTTCCACAGTTAGGAAAGGAGTAACACCTGTGTAACATCCCTGGCCAAGCACTCAATATGTCTCTTAACATGTGTGAATCCCTGAGGCTGTAGGGTAATGTTGATCACACTAGCAGAAGACTCATTATTTCTTCACTGTCTTTCAGCATTTATGTAGGAGATATTGGCCTGGGGGATTTAAAAATCACCCTTCCCTAGTGCTGCTGACCACACAATTTCCAATGCAAGTCAGGAAGCTATAGGCCTTCTTGGCCACCTGTTGGCTCGTATTCAGCTGGGGGCCTCTACTTGTGATCAGCCACCAACTGGATTTATCTCAACTTACTGCAGGTCTTTGGGTCTGACCATCCAGCCAGTTTTTAACTCAGCAAAGTATATGCCCATCCAAGCCATGAAGAACACCATTCTCCAGGAGAATTCTGTGGGAAATGGTGTCAAAGGCTTTACCAAAGTGTAGGTAGATAACATTCGCAGCCTTTCTCTCACCCACTAATTGGGTCACCTTGTCATATAAGGAGATCAGGTTAGTCAAACAGGACTTGCCTTTCATAAATGCATGCTGACTGGGCCTGATCACTTGGTTGTCCTGTACGTGCCGCATGATGGTACGCAAGATGATCTCCTCCATAACCTTCCCTGGCACCAAGGCCAGGCTGACAGACCCGTAGTTCCCCAGATTCTCCTTCTGGTCTTTCTTGTAGATGGGCATCACATTTGCTAACCTTCAGTCAACTGGGATCTCACCTGTTAGCCAGCACTGCTGATAAATGATGGGAAGTGACTTGGAGAACACTTCTGCCAGCTCTCTCAGTGCCATTGGGTGGATCACATCTGGCTCCATAGACTTGCGTATGTCTAAGTGGTGTAGCAGGTCACTAACCATTTCCCCTTGGATTATAGGGCCTTCATTCTGCTCCCCTTCCCTGTCCTCCAGCTCAGGGTCCTGGGTACCCCAAGAACAACTGGTCTTACTACTAAAGAATGAGACAAAGAAGGCATTAAGTACCTCAGCCTTTTCCTCATTCTTTGTCACTATGTTTCCCCCTGCATCCAATAAAGGATGGACATTCTCCTTAGTCCTCCTTTTGTTGCTAACATATTTATAGAAATGTTTTGTATTGTCTTTTATGGCAGTAACCAGGTTAAGTTCCAGGTGGGCTTTGGCCCTTCTAATTTTCTGCCTGTAAAACCTCACAACATCCTTGTGGTCCTCTTGAGTTGCTTGCCCTTTCTTCCAAAGGTCATCAACTCTCTTTTTTTTTCCTGAGTTCCAGCCAAAGCTTTCTGTTCTGACAGGTCAGTCAAACACCATTCTCTGTCTTAGTGGTGGATATTTCTCTATATTCCTCTTTAAAATGTGAAAAATTTCTTCTGAAGATGAAGTTTTATCTCCGTTAACTAGAAATACAGTCTAAATGGACCCCTGTTAGCTCTAATTGTCAAGAACTTAGAAGTCAAATCATGTGCTCAGACTTCAGTGCTTAGGGCCATTTGAGACTCTCTGGGGCATATGAGGGTATGTGTATGTAACTTGGCAGATGTGGCACAGGATCTGTGGGAAACTTTCTGGAGCAGCAGCTAGGATCTAGGCAGTGCATCTTTGGGCAGCTCAGATGGCATTGGATCCTCATGTGGAGACAGTAGAATCAAGATCCCGACTTTTACACAAGTATATACGTATGTGAGGTGAACCTCATCCTAACTGTGATTGATTATTGATTTAAGTCCATCATTTAGTTCTGCATTATTTCATGCCAGTAAACTCTTGCACTGGGTAAAACTGTTGGCTTAGCAAACCAAATTGACTGACTGTTTAGTTGTAGGGACTCTCTAGGGCCTTGGTGAAACCAGTAGCAGTGTGGATATCACCATGCTCTAATGCTGTGAGCTGCCTGCATTCTTCTGAGAAAACAAGGTCTTTGAAAATGTTGCTTTATTGGTCACAAACTCCTAGCAGAAGTGCCATTAAAGCCATTAAAACTTGCATTGGTTACATTTAGTATGTATATGACCTACGTTTTGAGACTGCTACTACAAGGAAAAGATTTAGACATTTGACCTTTTTCAATTTCCTTTGAAATTGTTTTGCTTTGTTCCCTTTTCAATTTTTAGATGTCTCAAATTGGATTGTAAGGAGGAACAGAGAAATAGAAATTGATGTGGGCTTCCTGGGCCTGCCACAGCCAGCTTTTATTGCAGTCATGCAGTATACATAGGTGACATGCAAGAACAAAAAGACTGAAAGACATGTCTGTGGGTATATCTGTGCATACCTGCTTTGAATTGTAATGCACAAGAAAAGAGTTGTTGCATTGCCACAGAGAAAATGTTTGGCTGAGGATTGTACTGGCCCTCCTGCTTTTTCAGGAATAAAATCTGAATGGTTTGCATAGCCTCTGCATGAAACCCATGCCCACAGATCTTCACAATTACCACTCGACTTAGTTCTTGTTATCTTCTCTCTTCTCCCTTTTGCACAGCTTCTTACCTCACAGCCTAAGTTTTTAACTGTGAAAAAGAACAAGAAATTATTATCAAGTTAAATAAGGTAAAAAAAAGTATTTTCTCTGTGTCAGTGTATGTGTGATTATTCTCACATGCAGAGAAAGCAAGAAGAGGTAACATGTTGGAGACTGCTTCATTTGGAAAGGGCTTTGTTAGCTTTCAAGTAGGTTACACCTCATGTGATTTGGTGGAATTGCTTTCCCTTTTTCCTTTTCATCCTGGGTAACAGCAAAGCTTTAAACACTGTAAAGCATGCACGCTACAGAAAGTAGGTTAGAGGAATTCTGTTGTTATAGAAGTTCACTCAACTTTTTTCCCCAATTAATTTTCAAAGCTTTTCAACAACCATTACTAGCTTGTAAATTCTTGTTCTCTCATTATTTTCTTTGCCCTGCGTGTATAACCTGCAATATATGTAAACACTCTGACATACTAGGCTTACTTCCCATCTCAGCTGAATAACTCTCATGCCAGTGATTTTGGTGGATACATACTCGTTTCAGGCCAGTGATGAACAGAAATCAAGCCTTTGTATGCAGGATATTTGAACAAAAAGATGTAATTGAGAAAAGAAGGCAATGTATTAACAGCTGATTGCTTTCAAGTATTTTTTCCTTCCCGCTGATTGCAGTGACAGCAAAGCTGATGAATGTCTTGCTCGGTTATACTTGCTACAGGGGTGGAAAACTCTCGAATAGGTAGAAGTGGAACTCTGATATAAGACCTGGCACAGCTATCTCCTCCTGTAAACCTGAGTCAGAGTCCTCAGGCACAGAGATTAAATCCAAAATGTTTCTGTTTTGGTGCTTTATCATAATTACCCGGGTTTGAAAACATCAGCTTAAGTTTCTTACCCATATTGATGGTTTTCCTGACTCCTATGTCTTTTTATAATTGCAAATCTTTTTTTCCCCTCTGTCTCCTTGTCCTGTTTTGGTTTTGGGGTTTTTTTTTAATATAAAATAACATTAAAACATTCATTTTGTGGAAAAGTATCTCTAAGATGTATACTGTTCCTCTTTTTATAGCCACATTTCTTTACTAGTACTAAAATTTGTCGAAAGTTACACAAATATTTATCTCTTTTGGTATCTTTACACACAAAGCGCTTTAGAGAGGTAAAGACCACAATTTGCAAACAAAAAACAGATTTTCAGAATGTCATTGCTTTGCACTTCTGCTTACTGGCCTCTTACAGGAAGCCTCTGTTTAACTTCAAGCCGTGAAACACACATGCTTGCAAATTGCTTTGGAAAATCGTAGTCCCTTCAATGAAATTTTATCTGTATGGAGCACATGAAATAGAACATCTCAATGACTTTCTAAAAGTCTGTTACCAAAGAACATGCTTTTTATACCAGTACCTAAAAAACCTTCTATTTTTAACATCAAAGCAATAATTTTTTTTTCAAGATATTACTTATGAAAGTCTGGCTTCCATGCGAATACACATTCTTCGTATGGTTTCCTTCACTTTTCACCTGAAAAAGTGCAAGAAATTCGAATTTTTTGTCAAGTGATGTTGGTGCTGTTGGCACTTTGGAAACACGGGGAACAGTGATTCTTGTCTTAAGCCTCAGTTCAGCCAGAAAATGGTTCAGACACACCTAAATGTATGAAAGTAAGAAAATGTATTTGTAGGTTTAAGGAAGGATGCATGGTTCCGTTGCAAGTTGGGAACAATTCTGTGCACAAAGAAGATGTTGCCATTTCTCTAAGAAAGAATGGAAACAGTCACTGGCTATAAAGCTGAAGTCCCAGGCTCTTAAAAATCTCAGATTTTTTTCCAATAAAAAAGTTTAAGATGCCAAATTTGGTGAAGGACAATTTTTTCCCACCAGGACAGTTTCTCAACCCAGCCAAATTCTAATCCTTGGGACAGCAGTTTTCCTTGAAATTACTCACAAAGATGAGCAGTGAGCATCTAGGCGCATTTAATTCAATTTTGATGCATATCCATGAGAGAACTTAATAGTTCTTCCAACACAGAAAGGGAAATACCACAAACAGTTGTAGAGAGCCAGAGGCTATGTGGCTTTTGGAGTGGCAGGGAGAAGTTAAATAGACTGGGAGCTGGCTGCAGAAAGAGGGCTCAGTGGCTTGGATATTGGGATGAAAGGCTCAGAGCTGGCACGAGTAACAATATGTTTCTGGCAAAGGGGGCTATAATCGCCACGAAAGAGCCTTGTGGGTGGCCCATTAAAAAAGAGGGTTACAGCTGGGTCTGAAGGAGGCTGGCAGAAGAGGGTTCCTGGCCATTGAATTTGCCAGCCGGAGCATGCTTGTAGCAAGGCAATGACCTACAGGGAGTTGGCTGGACAAACTCCATCTCTACGCCCAGCAGGCATTGGTCTGTCTTTAAGGCTGAATGAAGCATGGTGATTCTACATTGGCTGGTAACCTCTGTATACATAGAACATGAAAAGAATATTCTTCAGAAACAAATGTTGAGAAAGGGTACCTTCATTACAGTAGCATCAAATGAACACATACAATTCCTGAGAAAGACTTATTTAAACACATCTGTAGTCCTCTACGTACTGAGATTACACAACCCTCTTAGACTATCTTTTCTAATTCTTTACTCACCTTAAAATTATAAAGTATTTACAAATTAAAAACAAGAAATTTATAGCAAGTTAAGCTATTTACTTGTTGCCCTACCCTCTGTGGATTTTGAATAAAAAAGACAATTATTTTGCTAAAAAAAAACTGTTACAGAATGGGAAGGCTTTTCATGTCTTTTCTCGCTTGTTTAGTTTGTTTATATATAGGTTAAATATAACAATATCTTCCCAAACTTGCTAATGGGTCCTCTTTTCCAAAGCTCTTTTTTTTTCTTTTTTGCTGGCTTTCACTAGGTTTTCTTTGACTGCATCTTTTTTAAAATGTGATGGCCCAACAGAATATAGTACTTCAGGTAAGTCCTCATCAGTGCCAGATACAGCAGAACAGTGACTTTCCACACAAAATGACATACACCTTTTTACAACAGCATGACATAGTTGATTCAGAGTCAGCCTGTGAAGATTTCTAACTCTTAGGTCCTTTCTGTGTTGTTGCTGTCAATGAGTTAACGCTCTCTTCTGTATATGCAGTATATTGAATTTCACCTTTATTGAAATCAACCTTTTTTATACCAAATGGTTCCCCAGATTGTCAAGATCATCTTCAGTGAATCCTGCCTGCCACCTTCACTCAGTTTTTAATGAAAGTTCTTTCATCCTAACTATTAAAAAATATTGAAGACTATTGAGCACAGGACAGAGCTCAACATAATAAGAAATTGTTGACAAATAGCTCTGGAGTAGATGTGTGCTTTTAGCTATGAACCCACCAAAACCATCATCTATAGAAGACTTCCTTGAGAGAGTGCCATGTGGAAAGATCTCAAAGTCAAAAGTCAAGATATGTCTTGCTGCTGCCTCTCTCTCCATATGGGTCATGATTTTCTCTGGAGAAGAAAGGAATTGCAGTGGATGAATATGTTTAATTCTTGATGAATCAGCCTTTTTTCTTATTACATAATTATTCTTTAGATACTTACAAACTACTCTTGATAATTTGCTTTTGATTCTTCCTGGCCATCAAAATGACGTATTTTTATAATTCCATTCTACCCTTTTCAAAATTGGAAATATCTTTGCCATCAGGTTTCCTTGGCTTCCATGATTTCTTGAACAAAATTGTTGCAGGATTGGGAGTTGCATTAAAACACTCTATCAGGACCTCCCGAATTTGGGAATATCTAAAATATTCAAAAGTTTCTGGATTCTTACATTTGTTTTTCATTCTTATTATTTTAACCATATGGGGGAAAGAATTTTTCATGGCATTTGAAATAAAAAAGACTTCTCAGTCTTTTTTCACCTATTACTTTATCCGCTTTCCTTGTAAATATTGGACTAGTTAATGCCTTTTCATTTCATTTGCTTCTAAGATACAATTAGTTTTTCTTTCTGTCTATTTTGTCTTGTTGCCTAAACAGAAATATTCCATTGTATGCCCTCAATCAGTTGATTTTTTAATAATAATTTTAACAGTAATAATGTGTCTCGACTAGCTCAGGCTCCCAACTCAATTGCACCATTACAGATTGCTTCTACTTTTATCCTTCCCCAAAGTCTTTCAACAGATAGGTCTCTGGTTTCTTGTAAGCCATCACATTAAGCATATTAATTCATATATCACGTTGTCATATATGTTGTGTTTTCAATCTTTACTACTTAATCTATTGTTCAAGTACTTCTATGAAGGGGGTCTAAGGAACATGAGATTCTTGTTTTGTAAGAAGATGGTCTCATAAATTATGGTGATTAATCATCATAAAAGCATAAACGTTCTAAAAATTTAAGTAGTAAAATGTGTATTGCTTTGCAACTCGCTTCTTAAATGAAAAGAGAATTCCAGTTACGTTGAACATCTCAATGCACACTGGAGAATTACTTTCACTGTAAGCTAAAGTAACTTCCTGCACAGTAAACCAGTCCTCTTTCTCTTCTGTTAAGATTCCCATTCCCATGAGTAAGGAGAGCTGAGTGTCTTTTGTATTTCCCTGTGCCCTGTGCTGAACAGAAAGCCTAAGGTCTTGCCTGGCATAAAGGAACTGAAATAAGTAGACAGTGTATGCAGCAGTGCCTTCTGGGAACGGTTTCAGGACTTTGTATTTCCTACTTATTTTGTGTTTTTTGTCAAAGGGTAAACATTTCAAGCTAAATTATTCAGAAGGGATTTAGGAGGTGCTTTCTTTAAGTTCTGCTGAATACAAATGTGTGGAGAGAAAGAAAAATCAAGCATTCTGCTTTGGTTTTGCGTTTTTGTTCTGGTTACACTGAGATCTTTGAGGAGAAGGAGTGTATAGATGTGTGGGGTAATCCAGTTCCCCCTCTTCCTGAGCAGGGTTTTCATAGGAAGCCACTTGAAACTGCTATTTGAAGAGGGCTATCTCAAGCCTACTAAAGGACAGTAAAGAAAACTCTTGGCAAGTGAAGAGCCATGATAAAGTGTGAGGTGACTCTTCTACCAAGACCAGTATGCTAGCAACATTTCTTCAGCAAACAGAAGACACTGAGTATGTTCCAGGAGATGATATTATGGAAAGAGGTGCCATATTTTAGCAGTGCAATCCCAGGACAAGGACTCAGAGTGCAGAGTGAATTCATCTTCCTGATAAAAAAACTTCTTTACAAGTGGGTAGAGGGATGTATCTTAAAGCACAAGGTAGACATTTAAGAAGAAGCCACGTGCTTCTGCATTATCACACTGACAATGCAATGTATGCATACACATAGATGCTTGTAACTAACTAAAAAAACCCAGTATCAGCAATTACTAGAACCATGACGTGCCCCTGCACACGTGTCTTGCATGAAGCCAGAAAAAAACCATTTGACCTAAACACAGTGAAGCCTCCCCCAAGGGCTGCTAGAAAAGCCATCTTCCAGACTAGCGCTTCCTGCAACACATGGGAGCAGATGGACAGCCAGTGCCATGAGATATGACCTACTGTAAAACAAGGACTTTGTTTTATTATTGTAAAGACTCAAAATTTTAGACATACCTGTTTCAACAAACTTGTGAAGTTGCTTGTATAGGAGGCGAGCGAGAGGTGAACAAAAGTTGATTCTTGACATCTCAGAAAGGAGAAAAAATTACAAGATATTGTGTTCTTTAGGGATACTGAGGACTTAAAGCTTGGTTATGCTAAGTAACCTGCTGAGCCTATGTGTCATGCTTAGGTTGAATAACACCGAATGTTCTTAGTAGGGTCACTGTCTTTCTTCAATGTACCCGCAACATAATTTAGGTAGTAGAAGAAACAGTAACCCCGAGAAAACTATGCTCTCCATGGCACACTATCCCCAGGAAAACAGCGGGTTAGGTTCTTTTGAGATTGGGTCTTTTGGTACTCTGGCAATCATCCACGCTGAGCATTATTCCTCTCATCTGTTATTATGGGTTTGGCCTAACTCCATGTGATACAGAAGCATGCGTTTACCTTTAAACATGTGAACCATTATGCTGACTGCAGTACAATTACTCTTTAGCAACTGTTCCAAAGCAACACATTGTTCCACGTATTTTTATAATGATATTCTTTCATACTTTAGAAAGTCGTAGGTGGCAAGGCACAGGCATGCACAAGAAGTTTTGTACATACTGGCTTTTGACATATGAGGTCTAGGTTTACATCCCTGTCCTCTGTCTCAGCATGATTTGCTGTGTTTTAGGGCAGAGTTTTCAAGCTAGGACAGCTATTTCTGGGTAGGTTTCAGGTATGCAACCGCGAGCGACTTGTTTGAAATTTTCTTGACATTAACTCTGTTAAAATAAGTTTCAGTACTGCAAGGGAGTACTACTTTTCATGTGCTTAAATTAGGTACATGCTTAAGAACCTCACTTATCTGCAGCTTGTGAACAAGAGTCCCTTAAACTAACAATAAATGAGAGCGAACAACTTATGACCAAGCTCCAATACAAAACGTAGCATTGAAAGATAAGGATGAGCTTGATGCATAGGAACACGAATACAATTAACGCTCTTTATGATATATTCTTTGTAGATTTTATCATAGACTTGAAATGCTGCAGTGACTTCAGAAGAATTTTAGGGATGTCCCCAAGGAAGGAAAGAATTCCTAATTTGCATAGAAAGGGACAGAGCTGAAGAGAGAGGAAAACCCTGCTGCTATGCGTGACTTTTGATTCTTGAAATCCCTCTCCTGAAGTCAATGGAGAGAGACGTGAGATATGAAAACTTTGTTGGAGCTGAGGTAGAATTACATTTTGCTGTTTTGTTTTTCCCTTTGCCACTTTGTTTCCAACTCTGATATTAAGAATTTAAGATTTTCCTTTGCTCAAATAAGCTTGCATCAATTTTTCCCATCATCTTTCCAGTGCTAGAGTTGAGGCCAAGGGAAGCTGACAAATTCAGCTCACGTTCTGTCACTGGAGATAAAGTCTCTAAGTGTCAGTCTAATGTTCCCCCCATGAGGTGCATCCTGACTTGGGGCTGAGTGCTCTCAGCCAGGCTGGAAGGGTCAGCCAGGGCCTGGGACTGCCAAGCACTGTATTGAGAAAGCTGTTCCTGGCAGGCACAGAGAACACCCCGTCTTCCAGGAGCAGGTAACAAAGAGAGACCCCTCACAGCAGACCCCCGGGGAACCTTTCAAACCAGTCCATGGCTTCAAGAAAAATGCAGTGGCTTTCAGCACAGGAGAGAAGGTTGAAACTAAATGAACCAACAGAAAATATTGGACTATAACGATTTGTGAGACTGTGTTTGAAAAAATACTTACAAGCCCTTTCTGCAAAGTTGTTATTACTGCAAAATATTCAGTAGAATTTTTAATCACAATTAAGAAAAAAGGCAGCTCCTTTAGTCTATTAATTTCCTGGGAATTAGTTCTCTAGTCAACCCTTTAACCTGAGATCCCTACCATAACTTACTAGTCTGTTCTACCTATTCTGAAAGTCATCTAATAATTTGCTCACTCCAGCAGGAGTTTGAAGCTTCAGTGAAGATTGAAGGCTTCACTCTGCACTGCCAGGCTCAGGCCTCAGGAACGTCACTGGGGAAACTACTTGAAAGTCTGCTTATAGCCCAGACCCAGGCTTTGGAGCAGGTTGCTAATGCTAAGGAGCAGGCTACCAGGGTATAATGTTTTCATGAAGATTCTCCATAAAAGAACAGAACATAGACCATAAAAATATGGATTACAAATGCTAAATTAAGATGCCTGTTACCTATCACTCCTGCCTAGAATCATCTTACTTTCTCCAGACACATTCAAGCTAGATGATAGACCCACCTGTACTCAGTTGATCAAATTATGATGGGATTTGTCATTTGTCATGCCTCTTTCCCCTTCCCCACATAAGCCTGTCTCAGTTACGAACCCTTCAGCAGGGTTTTGTGCATTTTTCTAAGATACAAAATGCCGCATAGAATTCCTTTGCCTAACAAGCACAGGACAATGTGTTTGTGAAATGCTATGTCTTCTCTATTCCACACGGAGAAAAATAAAAAGCTCAAACTCAACCTACAAGGCTGTTTGCGTAATAAGATGCAGTAGGTAAGGATGATGACAGCTGAAAAATAAAAGCAAGAAACCAAGTAATGTTAAATGTAGAGAGCCATTTGTTTGAAACCTTTGGAACAACCAATTTGTACTCATTTTTCACTATGAAGTGTAAGCAGCTCTTGAAATAAATTACAAACGTGAAAGCCTGTGAAGAAGTATTTACTGCAGCCTAAATCCTGACCTTCTTCTCAGATTTAAAGCATAAACAAGATGTGGGGAGAGTTGCTACTTTTTCCTGCAAAACAGGTGACAATCACACTGACATTGTTTTATAGTTATTGATGGATTCTTTTTTAGGTTGACAACAAAAGAAGAGTTGCAAAAGATAAGAATATATTGGAAGACACTAATATGGGAGTGCACAGCTCCTCACGTTCCCAGGTCCTTTAAAATGTTTATATTCTTAACGGGAAACAAATTGTAGAGGAGGAGAGCGCATTTTATTACAAGGAACTCAAGGGGGCTGTCTGGGTATTCAGCCCCTTTTTAAGGCAGGGTTAAAGTAGAAGCATGAACACTGTATTTTCTAAGTACAATATGTGAAATATTTTCACTTAGGTTGGTCTCAGACTACATAACACCGATACTATCAAAAGGAGAATCTCCTGAAGAGCTTATCTGATATTTTGTGTTTGCACTCATGTGCTCTTCTCTTTTCAATCCTTTTGCCCAATTTAGGCAAAGCATTTAAAATAGGAAGTGGCATATGAAAAAGTGCACATCGTGCAGTAAAATAAACACTCTCATTATTGTAAATTATGGGGGCAAAGCTAGAAACCAGACTGCAGAAAACGGCAGAGTGCATTGAAAGTACTTTTAAGTAAAGCCTTGCAGAAAGATTAAGAACTGCCAAGACAAGCAAACCAACTTTATTTGGAAGAGACAGAAAGCAAGTGTGCAGAAAGACAGCTGTGCTCTCCTGTACGAGAGATTCAAGTGCAAAACATAGGACCAAAGTAATGGTAATTCCATCTAGAAATGGGAAGTATAACAAGTGAAAAAGCTTAGCTTAAAATAATAGTGCCCAAGGTACAGGTCTTCCAAAAGGTCCTAATTAAGTAAAAAAGACTGCCCAAGAATATCAGTGTCAGGAAACGGCTCCAATAATCTGACTACCCTGACAATGTAATTGATAAAATATTAAACTGATGTTTTTAATCCAACAGCAGCCCAGGTTAAGTCATGAACCTGTGAGTTATGCATGTGTTACTGAAACATCAGAACTTAAA
>VZSC01000226.1:243407-274204 GCA_013398225.1 Steatornis caripensis | reverse complement strand
ATCATACACAGAGCAAGCACACACCTACTGAAACTAGGCAGCCATGCATGCGAAATTACCTCCTGTCTGCGCAGTGCAAAGGAGCTACTTAGATCCCTTCTGTGTTTAATAACGGGGCTCAAAGGAGAGACAGCTTGGATACTGTGTATTGCTAATAATTGAAAAAGGTGCAATGGAGTCTGCATAACTAACTGTAACAGAAAGGGTTATAGCAATGCCTGTGAGCAACTACAGCACAAGGAAAATGAGAACACTGAGCTGTGAAAAATAGTTCATACTCCTCTTCTTTAAGGCTTTTTCCTACAATCCTAATTAGACATGTGCAAATAATTGATTTTTCAGTTTGGTGGCTGAACCTAAAAAATACTTTCGAATTTGTTTCAGGTCAAACATGAACTGATTTCTTTTTGCCAACATAAAAAGCAGCAGAAACCGTATTTGACTTTCAAGCACTTTTTACATTCATGAATATGATTTGTAGCTGGTTTTTTTCTAAGTAAATAGGGTTTGACTTCTNACAGCAGCCCAGGTTAAGTCATGAACCTGTGAGTTATGCATGTGTTACTGAAACATCAGAACTTAAATTTTACTCAGAAAATATATGCTCACAGAGAGGTTATCATACACAGAGCAAGCACACACCTACTGAAACTAGGCAGCCATGCATGCGAAATTACCTCCTGTCTGCGCAGTGCAAAGGAGCTACTTAGATCCCTTCTGTGTTTAATAACGGGGCTCAAAGGAGAGACAGCTTGGATACTGTGTATTGCTAATAATTGAAAAAGGTGCAATGGAGTCTGCATAACTAACTGTAACAGAAAGGGTTATAGCAATGCCTGTGAGCAACTACAGCACAAGGAAAATGAGAACACTGAGCTGTGAAAAATAGTTCATACTCCTCTTCTTTAAGGCTTTTTCCTACAATCCTAATTAGACATGTGCAAATAATTGATTTTTCAGTTTGGTGGCTGAACCTAAAAAATACTTTCGAATTTGTTTCAGGTCAAACATGAACTGATTTCTTTTTGCCAACATAAAAAGCAGCAGAAACCGTATTTGACTTTCAAGCACTTTTTACATTCATGAATATGATTTGTAGCTGGTTTTTTTCTAAGTAAATAGGGTTTGACTTCTGCAAGGAATAATCATTAAAACTTTACTTAAAAAAATAAACAATTTAGAATTTGATCTCAAAGGCCACAAATTATTTTCTTAGACATGAAATCTCTCCTCTCATGTGAGATTTTTTTCCTCATTCTGATTTGAATGCAAGAGCAATCTCTATTGTGAAAAGCCTTTACATTTTTTTCCCAAATTTCACATTATTAGACATCATTATGCCCTCATGTAAATGGAACAAGGTAGCTTTCAGAACCACAAGGTCCTGAATCAGCAAAGTACTCGCGTGTGTCCTTAATGATAAGGAACCTGAGAAGGCATTTGTATTTCTTTCTTCAAAACTGGGTCAACTAGAAGAAAATAAAATTAGCTGAACATTATTCTAGCAGCTTACTCGTGCGTTTGTGTCATCACCCATCAACGTCTGTGACAAGTATAGTAACTCTTTTTCTGAATTTTCCAAAATCTTCTTTGTCCCGTTGGGGGTTCCCACAACACACACTGAGAGAGAAGTGATGGAGGGCAGTCTATAAGCTCCCAGCCCACCCTGCTCATTCCTGAACTGAGGAGCCCTCAGGGTGCTTCTGATCTCCATGGTCTAGATCAATGCTTTTGCCGGTTTTATCTTGGGGTGATCCCTGGCTGTGTAGAGCTCTCCCCACACTGATTATTATGCGGAGGATATCCAGGCATATGGGCTAGATGAGACCCAAGGGAGACTTAGGTCAAGCTCTCAGCCCTTTTAACTGGGTGAACTAGGATCCCTGAGTTTGCCCACAGTGAAACCTGTGGCCATTGAGGAGTTGTAGACCATTCCCACCCTGTCTTGCCCTGGTAGTTAACCTCTTACATAAAAAAACCGAGATGCAACATGAGATAGTAATTGATTGTATCAGCAAATGAGGAAAACTGACTTTGTCGCTTGAGCAAAATCAATAAACTAAAGAAAAAGGATAAAAAAAATAATCACATTTCTTTAGCAATCTTGGCTATGACTTGTATCAACAGTTCCCAGGACTTTTTAAAAGGAATATTGGTTGCCATACTGCTTCAACAAGTTGCCCAAACAACTTCATATTCTTTCAGTTTCTTTACACTTTTCCATATTTCAGTTATGCATGAATTGTAGCTGAAAATGAGAGTAAAAACATTTCCTCCGATTTAGGGTGTACTAGAGGAAGCTCGATTCAGGCATTAAAAGGACAGCCAGATCCAGACCCTTTTCTTAAAACCTGCTTTTGGAGAATCCTGACCCCTGTTGCTGCCTCTTTTCTGAGAGCTGTGCCACTGGCTGTGTCACTGCTCTTGGCAAACCGGGCCTCCTCTCCTCTTCAGAGGAGACTCATCGGGCACAGACTAGGAAATCCTTGTTCCCGAGTGGGTAATGAGACAGTCATTGCTATCTGCTCTGCCAGCTCTGTGGGTAGCTCCTATTTCTATTTTCTGTCTGTTCAGGCTCAGGCCTTGGATTCCTGGCTCCTAAGCGGAGAGTGTCCCCGCAGCTGTCCTGTGCTTAGATCCAGCTCAGGTTCCTGGTCCCAGTTGCTATTCGAACAACAATATATGCCTTCCCATTCTCAGTTTCAGTTGAAGTACAGCTTTTGCCCCGCCTTCCCAACTGTTTACTAATTTGTCCCCCAGGCATTTAAAATTTGGGGATCCCACTGACGCACAAACGTTAAAATCCCAGCAAAAGTGTTGATCTGCCAGGTAGAGGTTTTGCCATGTGTGAGCGCATCTCTCTCTATGTGCAGTCATGAGGGAGCAGAGCAAACAATACTGCAGTGTCTGTGCATATCCAAGTGTTCCCAAAGTTTGAAGGTGATGCAATGTTGTGGGAACCAGCCTGGTCTCAGGAAAGAGACTAATCAAGCTGGGTCACACTGGCATATTGCAAAGCTACAGCTTTCCGTCAGTTCTGTCACATCACTTGTCTTAGACTGGAGGAAGTCTGAGTCTGTGCTCCATGGCAAAAATCTTCACAACACTGAGAGAAAACACTGGACTTTGCTTCCTAGAGTATGTATTTGCAGATGACATTTATTACATATCTGTTATTGGCATCCACACCGTCTGCCAAAATAGTTTTTTTGAAGTATGCCCTTACAACCCACTTACAGCCTAACCTGGACTGACAACTGTCTGTACCAGCAGCTACAGTGGACCACTATGTGGAAAAGTCACAGGAACAGAAAGCAAATAGCAGGTAGAGGTAGGCTGCCTCTGGTGAAGTCAGGGCAGTGTTTAGGAGGGAGAGAATCCTGGACATTACTTTGTATTCTCAACATTATTTGCACATTATGTCCAATAAATGTTAAGCGCACGCAGCACCAGCAGTAGTAGAATGTGGCACAGCAACAGGAGCACAGGACCTGCCCTCCTGCTCCTTACAGAGCCTCTGTACCATAGGACCACGCAGTCAGGCTGCCTCTCAATTGGTCTCTTTTTCACACAGACTCCTCTAAGTGGTAAATGTCTACATGTACATGTCTACTTGTGAGCTAATGTCTGAGCTCCCGCTATAGTCAACGATTCATTAGCCTGAAGATAGGCACCGACTGCCATTTGAGACACCCTTGGGTCCCTGAGATGCCTGCACATGTCTAGCAGATACGAACCAGGACTTATGGTAGTTTGGCGCTGAGCACTCCACAACAACCAAAATAAACACCCAAATGTGTTGAGGCAACTGAATTCCATCCTAGAGATCTGGTGACACAGACAGTGGAACTTAGAAAGCATTTAAACTGACTAAATATAAGTCAGCTTAAATTCACTCTAGTCTCTATGAGCTATTGACTGAATCTAAACTGACTCTTTCGGAACTTCAATATGTAGTTAACATTTATAACTGGACATCTAGGTTTAAGTATCTTAATCTGAGAGCTTTGACATGACCCTCTCACTCTGTGGCCTTTTTATCCACCACAGCTTTACTGTGGCAGGTATGACAGCCCAAGCACTTAAATTCTATGACTGAAACTGCATTGGCAATTGAATTTTGAGCCACACAAGGCTTAGATCTGAACTACTAACTAATTTAGGCAAGGTAGACTGTCAGAATCTGGCCATTTTTTCTGGATGCTGCAAAATCTAATATTGTTTATTAGATTTATAGTAAACATGATCAGATGATTTTAGAGCGAATGGAAAGAATTGTCTGTGAGGCTTCTGACTGAGCAAAAGGCTCGGTGCCAACATTTAACTGCAGTTTCCTGCAGAGGTAAAAAGACTTGTATTTATATCAAAGCCAGTCATTCAAAACTATCACATTATAACCAGCTGCTGCTACTGTCTCATGGCCATTTGGTAGGGTCCGTATATAATGATTCCAGTTTAGTTGCCACACAAGGAGGTTCTGTCATTGCAAAGGGTCCATTCAGCTCCCTCACACATCATTTTTGAAAGGAGGCTAAAGAGAGACCTGTCACTAAGGCTTTTACTCACCCTTGCAAGTAACGCCTGAGTCACATTCACTGAACATTGTGTAAGGGCAAGAAATGTATCTTCCCAAGGTGCTTAATGTATTTCTTAACTTTTAGATTGTCAGTCTAATAGCCTTCACTGGAAAATCAATGCACACAGAACGAATACGTAAATAAATGGTAGCAGCATTAAAAGAAGCAGTGTTAAGAGGCTCTGAGAGAAATAGTAGATTATTTCTAACCTAGATACCTGTGAGCTCTAAAAGTTGAAAAGACATCAGAGAGGCAGGGAAAATGAGAACTTTTCTACCAAGTCTGACTGCAACCATAGTGAGAAAATTTTCCCTGACACATAATAATCCTGGTGAAAAATCAGCTTGAACTCTTTTAATATGATCGCAAGAATTTTTTGCAGGTATAGATGCCAGGTAGGAAAGTAAAGATTTTTAGAGTGAAAACATGTGGCTTGTTGCAAACAGACAAATAATGTTGCAGAAGAAATGTGTAACTAATTTGCACGATTCTCCTCCAAAACAGAAAGACTCTATTCTACAAGTGAAATCTCCATAAACTCAGTGATTCATGTTGCTATCTGTAAATTCAGCTATCTGTAAGTTCAACTCCCACCCCCACTGCCTCCTCAAAGGATTTAAATCTGAGAATATGTAGAACTGAATCTAACAAACACACGAAAACTGTTGTAGGGAAAAGAGCAACAAGTTTAAAAGGACATATGAAACAATTTGCATCATCAATTAAATACAATGTCTCAAGCACAGATTACCCAGACAGCTATATGGGATTTGGAGAGTTCACAGTAGGGCAGGCTCAGCTTCATTCTGTCCCGCAGATTGGGGAGATAATTGATGATGTTTGAGGAATGCTGAAAGCAGGCGCAGCACCTACAGGTAAGCTTGGACCCCAGGTTTAGAGACTGACAGGCACTTGTGATGTCCCAGGCTGATTGCTCTCAGGTCTGTGCCTCCTGCAAAGGTCCTCTGGCAGAGGAGAGGCTCTCTTCACTGAAGCAGCCAGAAGTTATGAGCTCCAGAGGAGCATGGTAGGGGTGACAATGAAGTTTAAAACTTTAGTGAAAAAATATCCATGAGACAGGCAAACTGGAGAGGACAAAAGAGTTGGGAGAAGATACGGATAATGAACTATAAATGACAGACATCTTAACTGCATAAAACTCAAACATCACCTTTAGAGGAAAAAGATGTTTTCAGGACAGGAGCACTCCTGTAAGTCATGGGTCAGTGCTGGTTATGACAGGAAAGAAGAGACGTTCTTGTTCTGAAACCTTGTTCTTGCCTCTGCCAAAGTCCTCTTCACAACGTAACAGCAGGAAAGAGTCGTTAAGTGTACGAAACAGCTGCTGCTGTGCTTTCTACTGTCTCACACAGTCCTTTGATCACCAAAAAATATAAGCAGAGGCCCAGGTTTACTGCTAAGCAACTGACTGCTTAAACACACACCTAAATTCAAGTGTGTGACAAAGCTCTGTTCCTGTTAGTAGGACATAAGCTTGTAACAGTCTAACTCCACATGAGTATTTTGCTGAAGAGTAATGGGGAATGGAGTTGGTAGTGTGAATCCTTTGCCCAGCATCATCAATGTCAGAGGAGAGGTCACATGAAGCTAACGAGCCATCAGATTTTAGCTGCTTTCTTAGCCTCAGCCATTGCTGCTTTGTGCCTGTTCATTCATCTTTTGCAGCAGTTCTTGAGTTTCCCCTTCTCAAGGCATGGGTATGAATTAGGGACAGATGGAGCATGAGTGAAACATGAGAACATAGCACCTGAAGGGATCACTGGAGCATCTAACCCCGTTACCACCACCAAGAGACACCATGCACTAGTCTTTCAACATCAGGAAGGCTCTACAGAACATCTCCTCCCGTGCCAAGTTCATGGCTTATAGGACAGAATATATCTTCTTCCCCTTGCTCAATCTAGGAGATTCATTTCTCTGTCTCTGCTGCAATCCAGCTCAAGTCAGCAGCTGGTAGGCTGGTTTAGGCCCATGAACTTTCCTCAAGGAACACTTGGGAACTTCTATTACAGCCCATAAAAAAGAGAGGGGAACTGAGAATGTTGTTCCCTGTCGAACTGACTGATGGGAAGACTGACACAGAGAACAGTGTTACAATGTTTGTCCTACTACTAAAAAGAGAGGATGGCACAGAAGCTACTCAGAGCCTTCTTGCAATCTTATCACACAAGAATAAAAGTAGTGTGAAAATCCCAGTCTGACAGGTTGAGGATTTGTTTAAGTGCGAGTATGTGATACTTTCTTTTTCATCCTCCTCTAAACATTGTCATGGCTAAGAAGTTTCTTTCCAATATCAGTTTTGTTAATAAAAACATTTTTTTCTGCATTTGTATCCCTTCTTAAGGTCCCCTTCTTCTGCAAGAAAGGTGAGTGACCCAATTTATATATATATGTTTGTGTGTGTGTGTTTATGTGTATAAACAATGTATACACAAATATATGCATTTACATAGCTACTTGCTTTCAAGCAAGACACCTGAGAAAAGGAAATAAGGGATCTTGCTGCTATAGGATTTATTCTTCCTTGCCCACTATTCTCCCCACTGTTTGTTACATTCACTTCTCACAGCACTGTGAAATAAGTTTGTAAAATTTGGGACCTGAGAAGTGCAGTTCTGTTCAGTCTCTGAAATCAATAGTTTTAGTTGTTGCTTAAAATGTGTAAAGGAATCAGCTGCTATGACAGCCACTGAACTTGTGTTAGAAACTTTGGGAAAAACTGACCCGTGGTATAAAGGGATCACACAAATTCACAGTTATTCTATTCATTTTTACTAAAATCTACTAGGGAAATGTGTAAAGGCTCTTAAAAGGCAGCAAGGTGATGGCACTGACAGGGCTCTGGGCAAGCCCCTTCCTGGCTGGGAATTGCACCTGGGCTTTGCCAGCTCTTCTTCAAGAGACGGGAAGAAGAGCAAGAAATGCAAAATCTCCCACAGATGAGATTCTTCACACCTCACTTCAGATGTCTATAATGTAAATGCCTATGTTTGAGGTAGATATCCCCAGGTAATTTTACCTGGAGGTAAAACATCTTTCCATTGCCAGATCCAGGGATCAGCCCAAGTCATCAGACGCAAGCAATGTATAATTATATAGGCTAATTGCGGTTGCAATTTTCTCCAGTTTTAACTTTGTTGTTTTAAAGTTCAGAGATCTGTTCAGTTTACTTGAACCACACCTGCTCGGAGAGCAATTCTAAAATTTTGCCTCATGCTTTTTTTTACTGACATAATGATTATAATTATCACCCCACCTCAGTTAGCAACGTTTTTGATGTGGTTTCTGAGGGCTCGAAGTTGACTGTACAGGGAACAACATTCCTTCCCAAAAATGCTGATTTTGATTTATGTAAAATATTTCACACAAATGTGAATGTCATTCTGGAACCATCACTCTCTTCCTGCACGTAGAAGATACGTCCAAGCAATCTCAATAAAAAGAACAGAGTAGCTCTGATCGAAGCTAACCACAACATAGCAGAAGCAGTTAATTCTTCCCTCTACCTTCAATGCAGTTCTAATATGTTCTAATACTCACTTCAACGGGTCTGAAATATATTTTGTCTTGATCAAAGGCAAAAAAATTATTTTTGTGTCTTCATTTCAATTATTATCTTATACTAAATGATAATGTGTATTCTAACATAAAAACAACTATTGTGTTTTATTGAAAGCAGAATTAGCATTGGAAGTAAGCAGTTTAATCTTATCTGAACAACCCATTTTGTACGTATGAAGATGAAACATCTCAAGATGACTGATCCGCATTTTTCATTTCACTAGAATTTTGAAATATTTGCCTTCTAATTCCATTTCATATCTGAGAGTTCCTTGAGAAATGAAAATTCAGATGAAGCCTGGTGAAGTTTCATGGGGGAAAGTAATATTCAAGCATGCTGAAGTTTACTGAAATTCAGCTACAACCATTTAGATGAATCATGAAGAAACACATTTTCTAGAAACAAGACGATTTTAAAAATCTGTGTCATTGTGGCACTCCATTAAAAAACCCACATCGTACAAAGCAGAGTACTTGAATTATTATTACCGAGAAGGCATAAAAAATCCTGTGCTTCTTACGCAGCAATAAATGAACATATAGTTCTTCATTCAGGTGTCTGAATCTCTCAATGACTTGGAAAGCTAATAAATTTAAGCGCCAGAAATATCAACCCATTATTGGTACTTTCAGTAATTTTAGAAAATGGTAATGAAAAATCAATTAAATGGAAGCACTCAGAACAAAGTACTTACTTAGATGTTACCTCAGACTCCATTTATAAAGACCAAAGAGCAAAACCTTCCAGCAATCATTAGCATCAGAGGAGATCTTTTTACTAAGCTCATTTAAAACCTAGTTGTGCACCTAAATCCCTCCTCATGAAAAACATCTTCTTTCTGTCTAAAATTTCCCAGAAGTATGAATGTTGAGGCACTGGTGTGCAAATGGAGCAATTAAAAAGGAAGATTAAAAGAAATTTAGAGAACACATTTCCTTCATAACTGTTCTTATAACTGCTCTGAAGTGCCTCTGAGTCTCATTTGACTTCCCCAATGAATTTTTAGTCTTATTCTAATATCAACATCAGTCACAATCTCTCCCTGCAGAGTAACACATCTATTCTCAGGGAAAAGAAGGGCAGAAAGACACAGAGCCTCTTCTAAACCAAGCCAGAAACCTTGTGAACTAGTTTTGCATTTTGTTTTCCTTCTTGCATTCCCACAGCCATAGGGAAGGCACAGCAGGTAAAGATGTACTCGCTGTCCAAGTAGTGAAAAAACTGGGGGGTTGGGGAGATGCGTATTTTTTTCCAAAGGCAATTTAGGACTCTGTCTTTTTTTACAGAGTATAACATAATAAACTTTTTTTTAAAATGTTTTTAAGATATGAGATCACAAGCAGCTTACAGAGGTAGGCAATTTTGCTGAAATAAAATCTTTATGAGGACAACCAGCTATATTTGCCCAAAAGAATGACCTTGTTTATTTGAAAATTAAATTTCTTAAATCTTTGAGGGGTTACCTGAGCTCTCACCTTCCTAGATTAAAAGTTGCATGCAAGGTACCCAGAAATGACCCATCTTGAATTTAAAAGATCTATATAGCTCTTGTAATTTGGCCAACTCTGCTGCTGCTGAAACAGTTTGATCGATATAATCAATAAAATCAATAAAACAGTTTGATCTCTACGGTTGTCTCATATACAAGTTGCAGTTAATGAAAATAGAAAAGAGTCACTACAGTCAAAATTTTATTGCTAAAACAGTTTCCCAGCTTGATTAGCCAATAATAAAAGGTGGCAAAACACCTTCTGCCACCATTGAGGGCCAAAACCTCACATCCCACCCTCTAGGAAAGGACCCAGTCACAGCAATACATGTTTTGATTTCTCCTACTTGGGTCTGGATACTGAGGCAAGGCAAAACCTCCACCTCACATAGGGTACAACAGCTCGTCTCTGACAACCATAAATTTTGAGAACACCTGAGGTTCAATGCTCAGCACCTGCAGTTCTCTCCCTTTCACTTCAAAGTCACATTGACACTGTGGGTTGTCAAATGTTTGATTGGTATTCAGCAGCCTTATTTAATTGTCTTCAACTCCTTCTATGTTAACAACTGCATAGTCACTCTTCTCTTAGACAATTAAGCCAACAGTGCCTAGGGAGTGCAGAGGAAAAGAGAGTTCTCCAGCTGTGAACCAGCATAAAAGAAATAGAGAGAAACAGAGAGAGAAATATAGCACAAAGCCAGGCCATGCTCAGAATAGACTATAAAATGTCTGCAAAAGGTTTAATAAGATTTAAGAACCACGGAAAACAATAGAAAGAATAAACCACAAAATAATCTACAAAAACCTGTCAAAGAAGCAAAGATCAGTTCCGTTGTGCTGTCAGCTATCAACAACACCATGCCATTCATGGCTAGCATACTACTAGTCTTAGTGCCCCAAAAGCAAGTCAATATGGAACAAAATCACCTTATCATNTTCCGTTGTGCTGTCAGCTATCAACAACACCATGCCATTCATGGCTAGCATACTGCTAGTCTTAGTGCCCCAAAAGAAAGTCAATATGGAACGAAATCACCTTATCACTTTGTCACTTCCAGAATTGCTTTAGTCCAACTTATGTAAGCCCCATATCTATTTCATACTGATAGATAACAAATCTTAAACCATCCAGAAGTTAGATGTGAAAAGACGTGTGACTTTATAAAATTCATCTGCTTATTTTTATAGGATCATTTCCTAATCTACTGCTCTTCATCAGAAGGATTGCATACCATTGTCTTACTTGACTTTGAACTCAAAATCTGCCTGTGCTTTTTGAACACTTAGGAACATGTTTTCTGTACAAAAGCAGCAAAATAAAGTTGGTTACATTACTTTCTAAATGTATGGTACCTTACAAACCTTTAAAGAAAACCAGAAGAGCCATTTATTCCAAATTGGTGAGTGGAAAATCGACCTCAACACTATTTTATTTCCAAGGCTGGACTGAACCATGTCGTTTCCCATACCTTCTAGATAGTTTATTTTAAACTTTCATGAGTTTGTACACTGGTTCTAAGATCTTCCATTTCCAAAGTGCAACTGAATGAATGGACTCGGAGTGCATCTCTGTACTGAGCTGTACTTCTGCTCCTTTCCCAGCTGTAGATGGAACATGATGCAGTGTCTTCTCAGGCATTTCTACCCACTCTGGATGGGAGAATAGAAATATCATGCTCATGATAACCAAGTGGCAAGTAGTAGCAGCTTGTGGGGTGACATGACATGGTAAATGCCCTTCAACCCAGTTTATTTGTGCGTTTGTCGATACTGCTTAGCACCAGACCTGACAGTTTCGGGCTTTGAGCCGTCTATTTGGATGACTGTATTCTTTCAGCCTTTGAAGGAAGCACAGAAGGTAGGTGGCTTGATGTCCTGGACAATGGCTTCCAGTTACAGTAAATGGGAATTGAAGGTGATGTGGGTAACATTTACAGAGTTTATAACAAAGAACATGCTGTAAGAATCGTTATGACATGTTAAAATATTCCTTCCTCTTTTCCTGTCAGCAGCGCGATTCTTAACGTTTCATCTTTATCTTGCACCCCATCTTTCTTCTGATAGGCATTGTTGACCTTGTTCTCAGTGTATACATGAGGCAGTCGGCTCAGCTGTTCTTTCTCTGAAACAAAAAATTCTCACTTCCTCTTCAGAGCAAAAATCCAGGTAAATTTGGAATTCGGGGTACACAATCAATGAATGAGATGACACATAGCTTTATGATCACCACTACTTGAAACGTTCTGCAGGACAGCATCTTACTTGGCAATCAAATGAGTAAGTTGCTTTGAAATTTTTATTTCCTTGGGAGAACAGCTCTGACTCAGATATGACTCTGATGCTGTGTATACTGATCACAACAGTTGGATTTGGAATAAAACTCAGATCAGTCCTCAGCAATCTGCTAAACTCTGAATGCACTCGCATAGATGATGTCAGTATTACACCTGCTCTTCACATGCTGGGCTCTAATATGTTTTATAGAACTACTTCTGAATAAATTGTTCTGCAAACAATCACTTATTTATTCTGACCTTCATATCTTCATACTTCATATCTATCATACTTCATATCAAGTTCCATACTCTTCACCTGACAGTAAAACAACCATAAGAACAAGTTGACTGTGGTGTAACATAATAGAAACTACTAAGCATTTTTATATGCAGAAGCTAATTACATGTACAATAACCAACAAGACACTGTGAGGTGTAAGTTTGTACCCCATCAAGAAGTTCTAGTCACATCAGAAGCCACGAATCCAGAGCTTAACTTATACAGCCGCTGGAAGCTCACTGCAGAATTGTATTTCCAATAATCTAAAATAAGTTTATTTTTAAAATTTTATACTAACACAGACCTGAGCCACGGTCCACAGCCTGCCCTCAAATCTCCAGAGAGTTGCTTACAGTGCTTCTCTTCGCCTGAAACCTATCCTCCATCTGTTCTGACCCAATTCTTTGGACTTTCCCACTGCCTTCAGAGAGTATTTCTTCCTCTCTGTACACCACTGCTGCATCTTCTCCCAAACCTCCCAGTATTCCCACTATACTTTTCCAAGACACACACCACCACATTCAGATGCTCTGCTTTCTGTCTGGCTTTTTACCTCCTCACTAGAACAGCAAGTCCTCTGCTCTAAAAGGATCTAACAATTCTTCATCTGAAGCAACTTCATACTTTCTAACCAAAATCAGATGTTCTATTGCCACAAGGTTTGCAACCAGCTGCGTGCTGAATTCCATGAATTGTTACAGTAAACTAACATTTCTTCAGTATTTTATTCAAGACTGCCTTGAGCCTTACCCTACTGCTAGAACCATACTGATGTGCCCACGCGACTGTTCTTCTGCTGATGTTATAAAGCGTGTTGAATTTATGACTCATCGCCCTTTTAAAGATAGTCAATAAGCACACATATACACAAAGATCAAAAGGCTTGTCATCGCTTAACCTTTTTGAATCCAGTTTATTTGCTGTTTGATGTCAAACACGAAAGCTTTATCTGATAGTAAATGCTGAATGCTACTGACCATGACTCATTTTTGAAGTCTCATCACAGTAGGAAGCTTGAGCTAGAAACTGCCTACTCTTTTATTGAAGATATTAATGTGTAACAGGTATTGCTTATTAAGTAATACGAGGTGTAAGAGAAGGAACAATGTATTCTATTCATTCATGTATCAGATTCTGTGTCTGCGAGATAACTGCATCCTAACATAACAATCAGATTTCAGAGGTGCATGTCACTGTTAACTTTTACTTAAGTTGATGGCAGCTGCATGTGCAAACTGGGTTTCAAAAATCTGATACTGTGACACATTCCTAAATGCACTGAAGTCAATGGGAGGTCTCCATTTTCAGTCGACCAACATCAAGATGTGCAGAAATTACATTTTAAAGTTGTACATTCCTGAATGTCAAATTGCTCAAGATGAAGGAAATTCTGATAATTCATTAGTAAATTTTGCCATGAATTACAATTGAAAAATACCAAATGTCAGAACTTTCTAGTGAGTACATTTGCTTCCGAAATGTTCAATACATTATGTTTTGCATTTATGGGGTTTTAGGTATTTGTTTACATTTTCATTCTAGAATAGGGTTTACAGATCACTTGCATCCTAAAAATACCTACTTCACTTTATTGACATAAAGGGAGCCACGAACAGTTAGTTAAGACCTAGACACAACAGCGTAGACGTGTAAAGTTACATGGATGAATCCCAACTTTTTAAATTCAGAAGTCATGAGACCGAAGGAGGCATGTAAGACAGCAGGACTTGTTACCCAACACAGACTACAGAGCCTTATCCAGTGATTCTTCCCCCACATTGAGAACTTCTCCTAACAGATAACTGATACTACACCTGTTGAATGAGGTAAGTGAGAAATTTAGGGATAGGCAAAGCAATATAGAATATATATAAAAATATGTGATTTATAATATCATGGATGATATATAATCCATTATTTTAGAGCCAAGAGAGACAGAAGATCACTAACATCACTGTAGTGAATAAATTTGTCTTAAACATACCAACAAGGCTTGAAGTTTTGAGTCAGACATCATATCCGTAGCAGTTTTGTTCCAACTAACCCAAATGTTAAAAATATATATGTTCTACCTAATTATCTGTTTTAACTTCCAGGCACTGCTTTTGCCTGCTAGATTAAAGACTGTGATTGCATCTACTGATCTCTTCTTGTTATGTACATGAATGTATATGTATAAGTTTAGATAAATACCTAAGATTTAAGTTGTGCCTTGATTTTTATTTTGATCAGCTAAATAAATTACAGGTAAGTCTCTCACTGTAACATATGAAGACTCGAGAAACTGTTACCTTTTTGATAAGTGGTGGCAAATGCAATCTGCTCTAATATGATGTCTTCACTGTGAAAAAATAAAAATAGAAGTATCACACTCTATTCACTGCAATAAAAGTTTTCATATTTGTATGTGGCTTTACTGATAGTAATTAAAACTCTAGAAACAGCCCTTAATAGGACCAAAATGGACTTTATAGTTTTAATTCTCCAAACGCACATCGAAGCCTCCCACTCCCTCCATAGCGCTGTCAAGCTGCTGTATAAATATGTGCTCTGTTGTCTGACAGTGAGGAAGAACGAATTTTTGGCAAAACAACAGTTCAGCAGCAATATGACCATTGCAAAACACAATACTGAGGGTAGGGGAAAGAGAAACGTTTACCGTGAAGACATCATGAAAGTCAATTGAGCCAAAAGCAGCTGAAGGATAACCGTTCTGGTTTTAAAAAGCCAAGCATCCAAAAGCACATTTTGATTCATGGAATACAGATATGAAAACTTACCCCATAGCCAAGGCAGCCCACAAAAGCCTTCCACAATCCCACTCAAAAGCAGAATTGGATCATATTTCTGCTCATAACTGTTGGAGGGTCAGTTCTGTCAAGTGACTGCTCTTCTAGTCTACTGAGATCCTGTGAGATCCTCTGAAAGGCTGGACTTTCAGGCAAGTGCAGATCGGAGAGGAAGAATTTTTGCTAGTTCTTCTACTTGGGAAGGAAGTGTTAACTCCATGTTGTTTGATCTTTAGATTTGGTCTTTTGGGGACTTCAGACATACTGGCTTCCTTAAATCCCTAAGATCTATGCAAATTCTGAGTGGGGAAAAAGATAGATGCTATTCTTTTCTAAAAAACACTAAATAAGAGCACGCTTTGCTATGGTCGGGCAGTTTGAACTGCATAGTGCTTGAAGGGTAATAGATTATTCTGTCCTCTACATAGTTTTCTAAAGAGCACAGAATATCTGGTGTTAAATAAGCAATGGTAAATTATGCTGTACTGCATTACACACCAGATATGAACGGATTGTTTCATGTAGTAAAACAAATGACAAAGATTTGTTTGTGTAAATTAAGATTTCATCTGGAGACATTAGCTTCACTCCTTTTGTTCTCCAAGCATCACTATGATTTATTAATCCTTATTACCTAAGGGATAATGGATTGTTAAAGACTAAAATAACAGATTGTTTCAGACCTTGGCAGAAGCCTAATCGCACAATCAGCTTGGAGGTGCCTCTCCCTTTATTTGTAAGTCAGACTTTGGCTTTCTACATTCTTACAGTAGCTTTATGGAACTTTCCTTACGACCAGTAATTTCAAAGTTTCCATTTATTTGAACCTAACTTACGATGCACTTACCAATATCTAGGTATCCAGACAGTATCTTTGTCTCCAGCAGGGTCAGAGAACATCTGGCTACAGGTATTACTCCTCTATGGCATACTGAAAAGCGTCTGTTAGCAGGCAGAAAAGAGCAAACTGGCCTGACTTCTGGACTCCAGACAGAAACACTGGATTAGAGACATCAAATGCCTTGAATTTTGTGCCTGCTTTTTCTGCCTAGCTATTCCCGTGGAATTGAGTATCTCATTCAAGAAGTTCCCAAGAAACGAAGCCTTCCTCTTATCTAAAGAATCCTGGCTCCATTCCCAGATGCTATATTGCAAAGAAGGACAAGGGTTATTATCATGAGGTCTTCACAGTGTATAGCTTCAATAGCAAAATGCATCCTTCAGAGCTACAGAAATCTGCAGAATGTAAAAGCCCAGGATGGATTAGTCCTCTAAAGCTGGAAGGCATTAGTATCGTTGCCTAAGGTAAAATCTTCAAGAAGTGCCTAAATTACTTAAGCTGTTGAAGTACCATTTTCAAAAATGGCATAAAGCACTTAGCAACAGAACTCCCTGAAGCCACAGTCTCATGATTACTATGTCATAGTAAGCTACTTCACATCAGCTAAGTAGCGATAGCTGCTGTGCTTACCCTGTTAAGCTCTGCAAATGAGGCATTGGTGGCTCTTCCCTTGCAGGTTAAGTACAGTTAAATTCTTCTTACTGCCCGTGTAGTGTGTGTGTAGCCTGTTATGAAGGCCTACCTGACACGTGGTAGATTATTAAGTTGTAGTAACTCCACCATTAGCAAATGAAATCAATGGGGCCTCGGAACCTATTAATATGTAAATTCAGCTCCTGAGAGGTTTTGACTCATATCCTAGATAGAATTTCACCCAGAATTTCCTCCAAGAAGACCACAGTGGCTCGTTGAATAGATACGTGAATGTATTTGCTAGCTGAAAGCACACAGAAGCTTGCTTCCTTATTCTTAGAAGTAGCAACAGATTTTCAATACTCTGAAATAGTATTCTGAATATTCTTACACGCAGGCATGTATTCACCAAAGAGATTGTTTTACTGAGAGCCTTTTGATACTTTCTGTTCCTTTATTTCTTCTACGTATGACAAGTCACTCGAGTTTTTGAGCAGGTAGGTGCTTTCTGTGTGTATGCGTGTGTGCATGTATGTGCATGCACACACACGTGTATGTGTTAAAATGACAAATCGTGAACAACACTCTAAGAAAAGACACACTAACAGGTTAATCATCCATATAGAATCGTGTGTGGATAGTTAAATAATGCATCTGAAATACAGCTCACTTCTCACCCACTCACGAAGGTGTTACTGCAGGCATGAATTTTCTTTCATATTTGGGAACAAAACAAGGCTTATTTTTTGGCTTTTAAAAGAAATGCAAGAAATCATCTCAAACACACACAGAGTTCTCACAAACATTTATGCAACATCTGCCACCGTGGGCTGAGGCTAGTGAACAGTAATGTTAATACAAGCTAATACTATATTATTACTATTAATACAAAGTAATAATAAATTTCTAATGCTTAGGGCATCTACAAGTGTGTATCCTAAGGCAAAGTCTGGATTTCATCCTGAGGAGCAGAAAGAAGACAGTCTGTTTACAGCAGCAAATGTCATCCTTTGTAGTATTTCAGCTTCTCTGCTGCAAGATGATCTATTCATTTGTTCTAAATGTATTGCTCTGCACCTAAGAATGGATGCTGTGATCCAAAATGCATGTACAGAAGAATCACTGGTTTGATTGCAGGATCACACTAGTTAGGACAGAATATGCTGGATGTAAAGATTTTCTTTTCATGAACACAGTGAGTTTTCCTGTGGCACTATCTGCAACTGGATACCCTGCTTTAATGAAAAGTACACAGTATTCTCTGTTTACAGAATTTAATTCTTTCGAAACTGCTGGTGTTGGATAACAAAAGCTTATGAATATTTTATATCCCCATGTATTAAAGTTCTCAGTCAAATAGGCTTGAAATGGAGCATCTTCTGTTGTTTTTACTCATCAGGTAAATATATCTCACATGCCCTGTGAAACATGACTACCATTCTGTATTCTTCCACCCTGTTTTATGCTTTTTAGGTAGTTTTAGTTTAAAAAAAAACCACCTGAGATGTTCAGAAATTACAGGGAATTATGTTTTCATGTAAGAGGAATCCTAGGTGACATATCACGGGAAATTATGCTTTCAGAAAACTAATTCTAAATCTGGTGGTTTGAGATTTTAGAATTGCATTGATAAACTCAGGCAAATGCTTTTGATATGGGCGAGGTATGCTTAACCTTCAAATTTAGGGAAGTGATAACTTAACTACATAGTGCAGCAATCGTGAGACTCTGTCCTCAGAGGCATGGGCTTCCTGGCAGTCACTGCACAGCAAAAACAAGCTCATGGTGATTTTTGTGCAAGGGTTGACAACATGCAATTTCCCACTATACCTTACTGTGTGGTATCTTGCTCACTTTTTCATGAGGAGGACACTGCAGGTAACAGGAATACTGTCTTGCAGGAAAGCATTTCCTGGTTGACTCTCTACTCAGACTCTCACTTCTCCCCTACGTATGCTAGTACACAAGGAAACCACTTAAACTGAACTCTGCATCTAAATGCAGCCCAGCCCCTTCACTAGTGTAAGTCAGTCTGCACCACAAATCCGGTTCAAATTCAACTGGATTGAAAAGGGATCTTTCCACTGTGTTTTAGATAAGGTTATGCGTCCTGCTTAGGATAGCCCAGCAGACAGATAGGTAAAAGCTGGATTTGCCCTATGTTACACTGTAGTACTCTACTGAATCAAATTAATAATGTACTGAATTATTTTTTTTTTTTAATAAAAGCCCTTCTAACTCCATTCAAGTTCCCTCCTCAAAATATCTTCCTCTTCTATCAGGAGAAATTATGAAGTATTCTCATTTCCCTCATGCTGTGAATTTACAGTACGTGGTCTTTATGGGCAGTGTATGATGCAACTGGCAAGTGTTAAATAGCTGGCCACCCACTGCGGAATAATAGTGGATGGTTGCAAAAGCACAGTAAAAGTCCATCAAATAAAGGGCCAGAATTCCTTAGACAACAGTTAAAACCCCAGGGATAAAGCAGTCGGGCATCACTTCCTGCTTAAGATAGATGACATTAGTATCCAATGAAAACAGACCTAGGCTCGCAGGGGAAAATGCAGACTAGATCCTAAGGTCTAGATGTGAAGGCACCCCATTAGCTGCACTTGTTATCTGTCCACAAAACAATGCATAAATCTGTAGTGCCGCCTGTTTGGAAAAATAAAAGCACTATATAAACCAGTTTATAATTTTTTACAGTTCCTCATTGCAGCTGGCGATTGCTAAAATAGATGATCTCATAGTCTGCTGTGTGCCTGCCAGATAGCTTGCATGCAGATAGATGCCTTTGTGCTACAGACCATAGAAACCTGCATAAAATTGGCCTTCTTTCCTTAATAGAGCTGCATGAACAAAGATGAGTTTGTTGCTGACCAAGAACTGAAAGCTTTGTTTTGTAAGACTCTCTGAATGTATTACACTTTGCCAAAGGAGAAGGTTCTCCATAAAAAGAGAAAGAAAGAAAGAGAGAGAGAGAAGGAAAGAGATAGGGAGAGAATGAGAGGGAGAGAAAGAAAGGAGAAAGAAAAAGAAAGAGAAAAAAGTGGAAAGCAGACAAAGTGCATACACTTCTGGTGGTGGATGTTTGTGACTAAAGTGGGCTGAAATCTTTTTTTTTTTTTTTTTTAATACTGGTCACTTTTCTTGAGCTGAATAAAAATGAAAGAATAAGGAACTTTAATTAATGGGATGCCTTTTGATTTGTAGAGCAAAACTGCCAGAGCAGATGTACCAGCAAAGAGGATTAGATTGTCCCTTCTCTGACACACTGGAAATTTCTTTTTCCCCTTGTAGTAACCCCCATTGAGGAGAGGCTGTCTTTAGTGTCTAAGATTCAGCACTGCTAAAGAAACTGTTGTATTTGGGTACAATGGGCAGCTCTCACAAGCCTAGACAGAATATGTGAGGAGAGAGCTAATATTCCTTTAAATCCAAGGTTGATTCCACTTTAGTAGTTAGAAAATCCTAAATAAAAGGGAATTTCTGAGTTCTTTCAAATCTCATCAAACATGTATTAAAGTGAATCCTGAAACAACCATGACTAATGTTCATCCTTTTTAAAAGCTGAAATAAGCTAGATAAAGACTCTTGAACCTATTTTTCTTTTATTTATATTAGTTCCTCAGTTCACCTATTTCTGAGATCTTGGTCTCTGGCTGTAGTTCTCCTTTAAGGAGGGTAGAATGATGAAGATCCCATTTAACAGATTAATTTTATACACACAAATTGGGCTTGATTAACAAATTCCTTAGGTATTCCATTTCAAATATGTAAAATGAAGTTTTCGAAACTCTAGTTTGAAGAAAAACAGATCTCCACTTCAATTCTATTTATTTAACTTCCTTTACACTAGCTGTGAGATAAGCTGTACAGAAAAAAGTCTTTTTTCCCAGTACCTTAGGTTCATTTTGAGTTTCTTCTGTGCTGAGAAGCAGCAAAAAAACCCCAGATTGTATTGGAAACATGTAACTGTCTGAACAGAGCATATGCTAAGATGGTGAGTATACAGCTGCCTAATTCATCCAAAGAGAAACTGAATGGCTGCAAGAATCAAAATAAATTCTTATATGCTGTTTCATATATTCTATTCCATCTATAAACAACACACAGTTTGTAAAGTAAATCTTTGTGCGCACAAAAGAAGGGCAATGAACTATTTTGATGCTTTCTTTAGTCATTTGCTTTGAAGGAATGGGGAAAAGTAAAATTTTCAGACCACGGTGCTTCTTCCCTGTCTTTTTGGATGACTCTTGAAATGGAGCAGGAACACAGGGCTTCAGCTTATATTTTCTTTCCTTTTCAAGGGGTAGTAACTCTGAACTACATTTACTCCTGCCTTAGCCACGAGCTTATTGCTTACTAGTTGGTTAAGAGATAATGTCCTTACCCATCTGCTATTTTTCTGCTTTTAGACTGAATTTTTTTTTTTCTGGACAGAAATATTTCCCCTGTTTCACCCTAAAGAATGACTCCTATATCGTAAAATTATTTAATACAGTCAAAACTCTCTCAGTGAAACTCAGATCTCATATAACTGAGGCAAAATAAAAAGATAGGAAAGTATATCTTCACTGTAAATCTAGAAGAGAAGTTTAACATAGGTAGCAAAAAAGAAATATCTTTGGCAATGTAATTTCAGAAGTCTCGCGAATAACATCTTCTCAAAGCTGAACAGAAGACATCCTATGGCAGAGGAAACCCTACCTTATTCTACCTATGCAAAATTCTGGGAGGATCTCTGCCAGTCTTCTTTTCTATTCTCAGCAACAGCAGATATTTTGTATTTAGACTTCCAAGCACCTACTTAAAACAAAAATACCAAATATTCACCACGATCTATATATCCTGTTGGAGCAATGCAACGTATAATGAAGATACAAAGAAAACATTCAAAAATGTGTTTGGCACCCCAAGAATTTTCTTCTAGGTCCAACGTTTTAGGTATTTTGTAAATCAGTGGCAGCACTCACTGACTTGCGTCATCAGTCCCTTTGCTCTGGAACACAGCCTCTGGGAGTGAGAGCAACAGCAAACACCTCCTTGTATTTCGGTTTTAGGGAAAGTAGCAGGAATAGCTTTCATCATCAGGGTAGCTAGATCAATCATCATTTGATGGCATGGCTGGGGTAAGGCTTGGGACAATGCATCTGTCAAGACAGAGATGAGAGAGTAGGAGGATTGTAAACTAAAAAGGAACCAGGTCAGAAAGATACGAAAACTTCGGCTGTTAGAGCCGGAAGGGTACAACAGTGATCCTCTTCATTTCACAGGCTGAGTTATATGACGGCCCACACACTGCCCTTTTTGAAAGAATTACAAAAATAATAAATTGTTTGACGTGATCGTTAGGCAAATTCTCTTCTTACATTGCTGCCCCTTCTGTTTTCTTTTAGAGTCAACATTGACAAAGGACAGGGATTCTCAAAGTTTCGGTCCTAGAAGGTCACATAGACCACTCAGGCTGGGCACTACATAACAAATGACAGAAATCCTCCACCGCTACCCCTAGAAACTTGACAGCCATTAACAGACCACTACAGAAAGTCACCCATGAGTAGAAGCGTAACCCTGGGGTCCCTCTGAGAACCAACTGGTGGTTGATTTGGTGAGGCGAGGCTGCTGTGAGCTCTGACCCCATGTGTTCAGGTGCAATCTTCAGTCTCCAAACAGCTGGAAGAGACTCCAGCCTCAGTGATCACTTGGTCTCCTGGGGAATGAGCATAGTCTGAGAGCCGCGTACAATGGACCTGTAGGCCACAGGTGACTACAGCTCGGTATTACCACAGCTTCCCTAAAAATTACTTCCGATACATCACTTCTGTTGCCAGTTTACTTCCCCTAGAATAGTTTCTATTGCCATGTCAAATCCCTAATGTTTTCTTTTGTCAAAAATGGCATCTTCTGATGCTGAACTTGGCCATTTATTACTCTCCCACTGGGTAAGTTACTGGGTGGTTTAGGATATTATATTGAGAAGTTCGAGTCCTAATGAAATATTTTAAATTTTTGTCTTCTTCTTGCAAACTAGATTATATATTATACTCGACATCGTGCTCCTGTTGTTACTATAGTGTCATAAATTTTATATTGACATCAAAACTACGTACATCTTTTCCTCACAGAGACCTATCCATGAACAGCACACACGTCATTGACAAGGGACCAGAGATTTTATTTAGCCAAGTGTAAATCCTGTAGAACACAAATCAAAAGTCAATAGAGGAAATGGGCAAGCCAAGTCATCAACAGCAATTTTGTGATGGTACTAAGTTGTTTCTACAATCTCTCCAACATCAAGATTGAGGATGAGTTTCTGGGATGGATGTAATGGTATGACTTGAAAGGCATTAGACGAGTTATCTCAGGAAAGGGGCTTACCAACATCAGCTGCTTCCCACATGTACATAGCCAGTCTGCAGTCCTTTCTTCCACACTTACCTCACATACCAACAGTGAGAAAAAATGAGCACACGGCTTAGTTACCAGGGAGTAGGTACGCACTGCTCTCCCGTTCTCAGCAGGGGCTTGCTCGATTGTGTATATCCAGTTGTTGACCCCTACCCTCAGCTTTGAAATGCAGGGAAAAAAAAGTGAAACGAGCTTAAATTTGTTACTTTTTGGCAAAAATTGAGTATTCTTAAGAAATTTAGTTCCCTAAATTGCCCATTCTAAAACTAATCAGATCATGCTATAGCATAGATGTTTTCCAGAGCTTTTACCACCCTGTAACAAAAATCCAAGACTGGCAGAGGCAGGGATTGCAGTTCATATAGTGCACAGAATCAAAGATCAAATACATAGACTCATTTTAAGAATTTATTAACATTTTAATCAGTAACACGATTGTGGCTGTGAAGTACAGGTGTAGCAATACTGTCATAATGACGAGAAGCAGAGGACTGAGGCAGGGAGTGAATTTTCTTTTGCCATAGATTTCCTAGATGTCACTAAGTTTTTCTTCAAGTTTATTTCTCTTTCGTTTTCAGCACGAGTTTTCATGTACAATTTTACTGTGGATGGTTCAATTTTTTTGATGCAGAATTTATTATTCATGGCCATAAAGATTGGCTACAAAATTGTGCTTTTGTTTGTTTAATTGTAAGTATAACATTTATCAGGAAGGAAAACATAGCTTTTTAATATCCCACTATTGAAAGAGCTACAAAACATGTCTTCCTTTATACTGGTTTTGTTATATCTGTAGTGACAGAACTAAACCTAGCAGTTTGGGCTTGTGCATGGAAATTGAATTAGCAACAGAATGTAATGTGAATAAGTTTATCACAGTCACATTTCCATAATAGCATTACAACCACTTTACTTGCACTTGCTGTGTAATCAAATTCATGATTCAGATGGTTTTGTTGAATTACATTCATGTCTACATATGCAAAGACCCGATTCTTTTTCTTTTCTGTTTTTTTGTTGTTTTTTTTTTTTAATTCTGGAGCGGAATTAAGATGGAGCCAGTTAAATCAATGCTTGCTTATGAAGCACTACACTAATTCTTTGTTCCCTGTATTCTTTTTATTTTATTATTATTATTTTTAACTCTAACTTGCTTGGTTAGTAATAAATATATTGTTCTATTCCAATACCTTAGCTTCACTACAGTGATTTTTTTTTCCTGGTGTTTCATGTTTCACATTATTTCCTATACTTAAATATTCCTATAAAGTAATGCAGTTATCTACTGATTGAGTAATGTAGAGTCTTTATATTCCAGTGTATATATATGTATACATATATATATATGTATACTTGAACCCCAATTAATATGCTCATACGTTGCAGTCTATCTACCAAGGTACTACAAGATTTTTTCCCCTTTAAATAGCCCTCAAATAGCGCTCAACAACTTGTCTTACTTGGTTTCTCTGTATTCAACCTCGTCCCAGTCTTATTGCAAACACTGCTCTTTGACGCCAGACTCCGGAGCTTTCCATTCATTTGTACCTCCAAACAACACACAGTTATTATTCAGTCATTTATCTCTCAAAATACAGAATCTTTCAATTGATTCTGAAATTACCCACTCTACAATTTATGTCATAGCTGCTAAAATAGACTTTCTCCATAATTTATCCTATTGTTTTCCTTTTGCTCCTCCCACCAAACACAGCTTCGCAGGTTTTGCACTTACAGCTTAAGAAGTAAGAAGAAGGTACTTTGTGCATTACATTACATTATTTGATTTATACGCTGTCCTTGTTAACTCATATATCATGTCAGGAATCAGAAAATAGTTATCACTAGACTGATACCAGGGGTATCCTTGCCTCCTTACTCTGTGTGGCATCAGAATGATCAACAAAATAAGACTTAACGATGACTACTAGGAAGAGGACACAACTGTTGATTGCGGTTCAGGGTGAGAAATAGTTCCCTGTCTCCTCAGCACAAGTGTACTTGAGTGTCGAGAAGGTTTTTTCAAGCCTTTCTTCACTGACATGCCTACGAAGATCAATGCCTAAGGGGTTAGGTAGGTAGCTAGGCTGCAAAGATGTTATCCTGTTTCATCATTTCCCTTTCACAAAAAAGTTTTATTTGTATTTATCACAAGATCCAATTCTGCCAACTTAACTGTCACTGAAAAAGCACCTTGATCTGCGAGCAATTCCATCAAAATCAACTGGCTCTTCTCACATACTGAGGTTCAATTCAATATAACTCTGAGGAACAGAGTCATGGCCTTCAGGAAAATATTATTCACTGTGTTACCCCCACGCACTTCCAGAAAAACCCACGTACCATAGGAATTCTATCACTAAATCTTCCTCTTTTCAAGGTTCAATTATTCTTTAAACCATGCCTTAAAAGAACTCTGCCATTTTCGAAATCTGTAGTTGTCATCAGGGCACTTTATATCCCTGAATGAAAGGTCAGGACAGATTCTAAATTGGTATCAATTGGCACAAATCCATGAGCTTGCATGGAGCTGAGTCTATTTACATCAAATGCCTTCCTGGCCTTTTGAGAACAGGATTTTATTGTTATTATTATTGTCATTCTAAAGGCTACCAAAGCAGCAACATTTATGCAATTCGTTTCCTGAAACTTGAGTTTGTAAAACGAAAGCAGAACAAAACCCCCCTACTTTCTCTTTATTGATTTTCTAATTAAATCCACATGGAGAAAATTGCCACTCTAAAAATAATTGGGTATGTTTTCTTGTTCTTGCAAGCATGAAAAATTTTTCAGCAAACATGATTGCATGAAATGCCCCTTATAATAGGCTCAGTGGCTCTCACAACTAATTGTGACATTATATCATAGGAAAAAGTCCATAATTCTCCCCCACCACTGAACCGAGGAAATAAGCACATTAATATATGCACAAAAGTTATCCTCAAGCTAACCTCCAGCCTCTTGCTCAGAGCCACAGGCTGCTGCTACGCCCCTGTTGAAGGGAACAGCATTCAGAGCAGAGTTCCAACAGCTATGTTATGTCTAGAACAATTTTACAGGATCAGGAGTACATATGCTGTCCCTTGGCTCTCACGCACAGGGACTTTGGGATTTACCCCTACCCTACAGCATCATGGTGTGCCATTTACCCTGTCCAGGTGACCCGGCATGCAGCACGAGGAGGCCCACACAGCTATGGCAGGGTTCCTCCTGCTGACAAACAAGCGTCTTGCTCTTGGGCTGAGTTCCCACAGCAGCTTCTGCTCGCAAGCAGCACAAATTAACACGGCTCTGCAATACTAGGTGCTCAGTTTTAGATGGACTAACAGTTCCCTGGCAACGCAGTGACCATTGTTTTTCAGAGGTACTGTTTTGTTAACCGTAATTGTATATACTATCTCCGCTTAATGAGAGACACCTAGTAAATTATACAGGGAAGCATTTCACTGAAGGGAATGCAGGCACCCTGAGAAACTCCTGCTGTTACTCAGCAATATTTATTATTCATACTCTATCCTGGTTTTCTGTGTGAGGCACTTCACATTGCAACAAAGCAGAATGCAAAGATGGTTGGCACCTTGCAGCTCTGGGTATAAAAGTTTAACTGTTCAATCCTATGGTCTTCAAGCAGGTTCCTCTTGGCTTAATGGGATTTTCACTGCCTAGTGAGTAGTTTACAATAGATGACCAAATAAGCCCAAGAAATATAGTACAGTATAATAATGGGCCTCATTTTTTCTGATGGATAGCATTAAAGCTAGACAGTATCGTCTCCTTTTTCTAGAGCAGAGCATGAGGATATGACAGGTCAAGAACAGTGTTGCTTGCCACAGCCTTTGGTATACCAGACATCTCAAGTCAGCAGGCAAAAGTTCGTGCCCATGTGCCTGATCCAGTTGTGTTGTTGATTGAGGGTCTTTGCAAAAGAAATGAGAGGTCATTACAGCTCACAGCTATTCATGTACATGCAACAATAAAGGAGAGAGAATGTAATATACAAAGTCGGAGAATGAGGGAAAAAAACTAGTTAAATTGCCCTTCCTTTCATTCTCTGGTTGACTTCTGCTCTGGGTGCTGTGGTACTAGAGAAAAACTCCAAAGCCCAGACAGAGACAGATAAACCAACCTGCCTACCCACAGCACCCTGACGTCACAGGCTTTAAACAGGAGCAAATGCACTGATACACTGTGAAAGATGAGCCCAGATGACCTACAACACAGATGTTTGATTTCATGGGACACCGTGTTGGGTGAACATTCCCAGCCCAGCTGAACAAACAATCGCTGATATTTTTCTAGGAAAGGCTTTGTTGAAAACTGTATTTTCTGGAGATGGCATATGTGGGGACATTTATTTGTCCAGTGATTAGAGAGCTCTGCAGACCAGGTAAGGACGGGTGTAAAGAGGAAAATTTCCCATATACTGCAGAGAATGAGTGATGATTGAGAACAAAAGAATTGGCATCACTTTAATTAAGCCTTCAGGTCTGTGGAATAAAAACACTGGATTCATGATTAATAGCCAAAACACATAACGTTCTCTTCAGAGAACAAAGCGATGTACTATTCAATAATGCCATGGATACTAGGAGAGTGGGCAGAGCTGTGGTGAGTAAGTGAGAATTACGGTGCCATATGGCAGCAGAGCCCACACAGACAAAGCAGCTGCAATTCCACAGCAGCAGGAGTTGCTGGAAGGGACTGAGGGACAGGGAAACCCTAAAAATGCCCTGGAATAGAAAAACATGATGGTGTGGGGATTGCCCACGCAGCTATAATTCTTCCTAGAGTTCTGAACATGGATTGATCACTTTTCCTAGACGCTGCAATGGAGTGGTGCAGGATCATAGTAGTATTTTCCTGGTTATGACTCTTAACCTTCAAGGGCCTCTCAACTGGCTCTGCCCATGTCTCTGTCCCCTGCCCCTTCATTCTTCTCAATATGACTCCTGTGCTCTTATGATGGGAAAATAACCTTGACGTACCAGTTCTGTACCTCATCTGGACGTTCCCTATATATAGGTCTGCAATGAGAAGGTGTTTTAGATGTGGCACACAACCAAGAGTAGAGCAAAGGAGCCATGAGTCAGTTCTCAGCCTCCACTTTTTAATTCCTCCTGGTTGCAGCTACTTGTGGTGAGGGAGAAAGGGAGATACAAGCAGATCAGCATTAAAGAACAATCCTTTACCAGAAGGTTGCTCCACACAAATAAGTGTTGCAATAGCTTCTGTTATGAGTATACAAAACCCTGTAACGTTTCTAACGCTACAGAAGGAAAGAAAAGCAGGAAACACTGTGCCAATTATAATATAACCCCTTACAAAAGGAAGCTAGGAATATTTTAGCTATGATTTCCTGCTTGAATGTGCATGTATCTTTTAGAAAAGCAGCCAGCCTTAAAGAAAATTCCTAGCAATGGTGAATCCATCAAAACCCTGAGTAAGTTGTTCCTCTACTTAATTAGCCTCACCATAATATGCTAATCAATGGTAAATAATTGCTTTTTAATGACGACCACTCTGTGTAGCTTTTAATTATCCACAAGTTTCCTGTAAATCATCACCATCTCCAACCAAGCAGTAATATACCCACTAATAGTTCTGAAGGTTCATAAAAATCTTTGCTGATCTGACTGTCTCATCCAAGAAGCTCAGCCTTGTCCCCCTGAAGTTAGTTACTCAGAGCAGATTAGTATATTTGGAGAAGATCAGAGTGTAAATGCGGAAAAAGGCAAGTTTCACTCATGTTTACCAGGCAGAGCTTGGCTTTTACATAGCNCTGTGGTGAGTAAGTGAGAATTACGGTGCCATATGGCAGCAGAGCCCACACAGACAAAGCAGCTGCAATTCCACAGCAGCAGGAGTTGCTGGAAGGGACTGAGGGACAGGGAAACCCTAAAAATGCCCTGGAATAGAAAAACATGATGGTGTGGGGATTGCCCACGCAGCTATAATTCTTCCTAGAGTTCTGAACATGGATTGATCACTTTTCCTAGACGCTGCAATGGAGTGGTGCAGGATCATAGTAGTATTTTCCTGGTTATGACTCTTAACCTTCAAGGGCCTCTCAACTGGCTCTGCCCATGTCTCTGTCCCCTGCCCCTTCATTCTTCTCAATATGACTCCTGTGCTCTTATGATGGGAAAATAACCTTGACGTACCAGTTCTGTACCTCATCTGGACGTTCCCTATATATAGGTCTGCAATGAGAAGGTGTTTTAGATGTGGCACACAACCAAGAGTAGAGCAAAGGAGCCATGAGTCAGTTCTCAGCCTCCACTTTTTAATTCCTCCTGGTTGCAGCTACTTGTGGTGAGGGAGAAAGGGAGATACAAGCAGATCAGCATTAAAGAACAATCCTTTACCAGAAGGTTGCTCCACACAAATAAGTGTTGCAATAGCTTCTGTTATGAGTATACAAAACCCTGTAACGTTTCTAACGCTACAGAAGGAAAGAAAAGCAGGAAACACTGTGCCAATTATAATATAACCCCTTACAAAAGGAAGCTAGGAATATTTTAGCTATGATTTCCTGCTTGAATGTGCATGTATCTTTTAGAAAAGCAGCCAGCCTTAAAGAAAATTCCTAGCAATGGTGAATCCATCAAAACCCTGAGTAAGTTGTTCCTCTACTTAATTAGCCTCACCATAATATGCTAATCAATGGTAAATAATTGCTTTTTAATGACGACCACTCTGTGTAGCTTTTAATTATCCACAAGTTTCCTGTAAATCATCACCATCTCCAACCAAGCAGTAATATACCCACTAATAGTTCTGAAGGTTCATAAAAATCTTTGCTGATCTGACTGTCTCATCCAAGAAGCTCAGCCTTGTCCCCCTGAAGTTAGTTACTCAGAGCAGATTAGTATATTTGGAGAAGATCAGAGTGTAAATGCGGAAAAAGGCAAGTTTCACTCATGTTTACCAGGCAGAGCTTGGCTTTTACATAGCTGTTTTTCTCTTTTGCTTAAAACTTGCATTTCATTTGTGATGAAAAAAATGATGTCCTTATTTGATTTTGTATGGAGTGCATATGGGAAAAGGCTTCCATGTGGCAGCAGTGGTCTTAACAGATGCTCCCCTTTGCGCAAACATGGGCTTTTAATGGAAAAAGTGCTGAGTGAGGTGCCAGGTACCTTATCTTGATGGAGCAAATTAATTTTGAAATGAAAGTTTAGTTTATCTCTGGTGTTCCTTATTTATGATGTAGCTGTTAGCTGTTATCCTGCATCACAAGTAATGTTTAACTTACAGATATTCACATCAGATATAAAAACTGGGAATTGGAGTTAATGAGCACAGTCCATTAAATTGCCAACCTAACCCATGAAAAAGGAGATTATAATTGCAGCTTATTCTTCATCTGTCACTCATTTCTCTTCAGGGAAATGATTGTTGCTTTTCACATGGAGTCATCAGTCAGACTCATGGGTGCCTGATGAACTGTGATAAAATGAACGTAGGAAACATAAAGAGTCAACTCATTCATTACTTTCTCTTGTACACCACTTGTAGACAAGGTGCCAGCTGCAGGAAAAATCTCTCTCTGCCCCACACTTGAGTTGCAATAGGCCTATTATTCAGTGCCAGGCTATGGTTTCCTAACTTTTCCGGCATTAGCTTAATAGTAGCGTCAGCTGGGCATCATGCCATGTACATCAGCTATGCCTCATTTACCCTCCTGCTCCCAATTAGCTCGAGCATGATGATAAAACCAGGAGAAAGACCTTTGGATAGAAGGCACATATTTATTTGGCCAACAGTGTAGTAAAAGGAAGGAAGGATGGGGAACTCATAAAGGGGAGGAAGGATGGATTGTGATCTTGGCTGTTCTGCAAATGCTCTGTGTGACTCCCACTTCTCTCAGCCTCCTCTTCTCCTTCCCCCCCCCCCCCCCCCCCCCCCC
>VZSC01000226.1:223362-243299 GCA_013398225.1 Steatornis caripensis | reverse complement strand
AACGGGGATAATTCTTTGCTTTGCTCATGGGAGTCTTGTGAGCCACTCAGATACCACAGTAACAAGACACAGAAATTACTATAAATAAAGGAGTCCAAGAACTTTAAATAGCAGGATTAAACACTCATGTTCACAGTTCTACGGTTACTTGCTGATATCTGTTCATCAAAAATCTTTGTTGGATTTTGTGTCATCATATTTTGTTTGCTGTGGCTGTTAGGTTGTGAAGCAATCATCTCAGCTGTAATCCAAAAAGCTGAATGTGGTTATTTTGGGCAGAGGAGAGAAACCTTCTGCTTTAAGACCTTTGCGCAAGTGTTACAAGCCACAGCAATATAGCTGTGAGAGAGAAAGCTCTTTGATTTATCCAGCAAGTAGTATTTGCACTAGCGCGCAGAAGCATTAGTCTTTACAGAGACCCCTAGATTTGAGATAGAAGCAGGGCTTACTATATGCTGGACAAGAAAGGGCAATTTGCAATTCCCTGCTATTGACTTTGTGACGTTATCGGGCAGTGGAAGGACGGATCATTTAAATGGAAAGAACTTCTATGTCCCTGTTGGGGAGATAAGGTTGGGACTTGCAATGATTCTTATTTACTCTTCTGGGCCCCAGGATTTTGTCATAGTTTGTCATTTTGGCTGTGACCCTCCATTCATCAAAATGAGTGACAGTGGAAGTGAAAGAGAAAAAGAGAGAGATAACATTTTTATGCCATCTGGTAGTAAGTATGGGTATGCATATGGGCAAAACACTGTTTAGAAGACTTCTTAAAATGTTTACCTACAACGATCTGCTAGTTCACTGGTGCAATCTTTCCTAGCAAGAAAAATTCTCAGAATGACTATATACTTTAAAACTCATCACAGTATTTACACTACATTGTTTAAAATTAACATCCATGTTCCACCTAAACAGGCTTTCTGTGGGAGGTACTGAATAGAGTGCAAATCGTGTACAATACCTATGTATTTTTCATGTAACTTTTGTTATCCTGTTTCAAAGACTTTGAATTTGCTGTGCACAGCAAGGCGACATCTTGCTATTTGACTTCACTGGAAAGTTTCAGTTGTTCTTTAGAGACCAAATACAAATCAATACCAAGTCAATAGCAATTAATTTCATCTGCATTGTATAACACATCTCTGACTCTCTTCACTTTCATGTTTCTTTGCAAATTGGAAGACTAACACATTTGTTCCTTTCTAGCAATCATAATTCCAGTTGTGTTCAAAATTAACACCAAGTGTCTTTGAGAGTCTTGTGTTCTTATCCAGAAGACTGATTTTCATCCTTGGAGTATGCTTAGAAACACCCAATCTCATTCTAGGATTCATGTGATCCATCCCTCTTTAAAGTAACTGTACAAAAGGTATATATACTGTGATGCCTTGAACATGTTCCTAGCTTTGCTTGCACAAATTAATAGCATTCACTCTTATGTTTGTAGAATTGAACACTGAGTTTCTACATGATCTGAGTAGGTAAATGTAAATATATAACCTCCAGGAAACCGTTAAACTGAAATTTACTTTGTTAAAGAAAGAAGACTACTCCTCTTACTAACATCTCCAATCTTCATTTCACAACTGTGCTCAAGATAGCATGTCAGTGGAAGAGACATCTCAATTTCACCAGTATTTGGAATGCTTTCCATTTTTCCTTCATTTCAAGACTTTCTAGCAGGGCATTGCAACCCCAAGCACTCCATCATAATTCCTTAAATCATTAACAAGGAGATCATTTAAGTTGAGCAATTCTCTGAATACACCCATTGCTCTCTACCATGGGAACATCCACAAAATGGGATGGTTGTGCAATGGCATTTGTATGCAATATCAAATAATCTGGAACACCATATGAAGAATATACCAAAAGTCACAGACAGGATGTCTCTGTTGCGGCCAAAAGAAAATCCTGGTTTCCAACTGAAATACGAAGTGGAAGAAATGCTTGCTTTCTTAAAAAAGTACTTTGGTGCCAAACATTTTGGAGGCATTGTTGAAGAACAGTCCTTCCTCACATAGAGGTTATCCCTGTGATGCTGCCAAGGTCAGTGCCTGAGTGGGTGATTTGCCAAGTAAGTGCCAGTTGTGTAATATACGCTGTAGCAGGCATGGAAGCAGATTTTACTTTCACACCCGCCCTCTGAATCGGCATTCTTTGCCTCTTTTGTGCCAATGTTGCTTCTCTTTCCCATTCTGTGCCCTCTCTTTTCACTGGAATGCCCTCACCCCTCACATATAAGCTGAATGTCCCATTGTTTCCTAGAAAGCAAGACTTGCTGAATATGGATTTTATGGAAGTCACACAGGAAAGACAGACTGTATAACTGACTACATACCTTATTCACATGGTGACCCTACCAGGAGTATATAAATAATCATTTAAAAAATCCTCATATTTTGTTGTATGTACTAGTTTAGCTTATATTATGGGAATTAAAGTATCTCTTCAGTCCTCAGGAGCTCTTTTTTCTCATCAGCCCGTTCTGTCTTCATGATTGTCTAAATTTCGCTTCAACTTTTTTTTCTCCCAAATCTTGATTGTCTTCAGATGTCTTCCTTTTAGGGTTGCAAATTTCCATTGAGTAGATAAATATTTTCCTACTTTTCAGTCCTTAACCATAGGTTTTGAGACAAGCCTCTAACAACTCCATGCAGAACTTAAGCACCTCTTTCTGAATGCTGACGCACTTATCCTTTCAAGTAGGCAAACCGGGTTTACCAAAAACTTTAAAAGCAATTGTTAGTAGGCAGGTAGGTTTATGCTATCGAATTATAGAAATTGTTGTTAGAAATTGTTGATATTAGAAAGTTTCTGAAAGTTAGATTTATCTTTGTCAGGCTGAGGTGGAGAGTGAGATCGCTGTTTTGTGTGTGTTGCTTTTAGTCCAGGCCTTCTGTGGACCACAACGTCCTCCTTTGCTATGGGAGCAGGGCAGGATGAGGAGGCAGAACAGGGACCTTATCTTTAGACTCCTACATCTACCCCTCAGTGGCCCGAGTAGGAGATCAGCCTTGTATCCTTTGAAGTTGCAAAAGATTCCTTCCAAGAGCCAAGAATAGGCTGAGGAAGAACAATTACTCTGAGGGCTTGGATGTGAGTATGGGTTACCTCAGCTGCACAGGTCTTCACTCGTCAGTCAAGCAGCTGTGTTAGTCAGGGTGCGTGCTCTGGTCCTGGGGCAAACATTATGTGTTTCCACTTAGCTTGCATCTCTTTCACTGTGGCCTAATCCAACTCAAGCTTCTTTTTCCTCTTATCCCAGGGCATGTACGTAGGCAATCACTGCAGCTCAGCCAGTGCTTGGTCAAATGTTAAATATAGTAACATGATGGGGTGTGGGAGATCTGAGTCATAATACCTTTACTGAATGTCTCTAAGAAGGATCACTTAAACTGCTCCCTGGCTCAGGAAAGAGCCCAAATGTTAAGCCAACCGAGTAGTGTATTAAAGTATTTTGTGCACGTCTTTTAGCCAGCAGAGACAGAAGGGACCTCATTGTGCAGGGCTCATCAAGCCTCCAGGGATTTGTGAGATCCAATTAATACATACTCTCAAGGGTGGCTGCTGCCACTGCAGAGTGACCATTCAGCAGTCATACCTGGTATGCGCAATCTCAGCGGAGCCTTTGGCATGAAATGATTTTGCCATGGGGAATTCTACTTAGGAGAATTTTTCTTTGAAGGCAAGTATTAGTTACCCATTTATTAATGTCTGCTATCAATGGGAAACAAACAATAAAGATACCCTGCTGGAAAAAGGAAAAAAATACTTTTTGAAATATCTGGACAATATTCTTTTTATTTCTGCTGAGAGCTATGGCTTCATCTAAGCATATGTCAAAGTAAGCTGTTAAGAAAGAGTAGCTCACCCTCAGTTTAGACTCCCTGTCAGGATTCTCCACTTCTAGGTTGATGAACACACAGAAACAGAGGAACATTGAGTAGAGCATTCATATGGGAATGAATGGAAACTCATTAATTTCTCGGGAAATGTTATTAAATAGGTCACCTTCTTTAACAGGGAGGAGAAAGTCTGCAGATGCTAATCTCTGATGCGCTTTGAATTCACACTTTCCTTTGCAGAACACTGATGTCTGCACTTTGCCGTAATTGAACTCAGAAGGATTGCAGGTGCAGCCATCTATTATTTTCAGGAATTTAAATAGACAGAAACCTTGCACAAGCCTCCTAATATTTCTTTGTAGAATTTGATTGCACAACCTGTCTTTAAGCCGTTTACCTAAATTTGGAGAGAAAAAACCCAAACTTACAGAACACAGGAGAATGTATTCTTACCTACTGCAAAAGATATTTTATTCTGATTTAAAATTACCTTTTGCTGAGCTGACTTTGTGAGTTACTTTCTCACTGGGTGATTTTATTTCTCTAGCTCTTCCTACAGTAAATCAGTTGCTCTTTTTTAATGACCACTGTTTTTTTAACTTCTTTCCTTTCAGAGATTGCAACAGAATGCTCAAATTATCTTATTCTTCCAGAGACTGTATTTAATCAGAGACTTCACTTTGTCTCATTTTTTCCATAGTTATGTTACTCAATATATTCAATATCTATGTCTAGCTCATTAGTATGTAGTACCACAGCATTGGTGGTTCTTCACAAATAAATGTATAAAATCACAATAGGATAAGTTTCCTTTCTTGCATTCTCTTCAATTGATGGGAGTAATGAAACATAAACATCTAAGTGTTTATAAAAGAGGTTTTTCACTTGCCAAACAATCCATCTTCCCTGCAACTTTTCTCAGCTGAACTTCATTGGAACAAATGCCCAGCTCCTTCCTCTCTCTCTCTCTTTTTCTCTTTCTCTCAGCATGGGTTAGACTCAATTTATGTCCAGGACGTATGAAGGTGGAAGTCCTACTCTCACAGATCTTTAGGAAGCCAAAAAGAGACTCAACTTGATCCAAATTACACAATATGCTAAAATGATGCAAAAGGAGCTGAATCTCCAAAAGTCTTATGTGCGTAAGATGTAGCCTACAAGCTACAGCCCATGCTTTGAGATGACACTTACTCCCATCTTATCTCATGCCAGTACTAAAAGGGAAAGTACACTTGCAGCTGGACTATTAGGTTCAAAAAGCAGAAGAGAATTAAGACAGGATAAATTTAGCTTTTCTTTGGTTAATAAGAGCAACAATTTTTTTTTAGTTTCAAGTTGAAATTGATAGGGGTATAAGTACATGGACAGTATTTTGCCTTAATTAGGTACAGCTTATAAAGAAAACCGTTAACGTGTCTCCACTTCATTGATAACCTGACTTTATCCTGTCAGCCAATAAATCGATTTATTTCTGTTAAGTGCCAACTGTTAAAAACAGCTTAATATTCACCCATCAGTGCATGTCACTAGGTTCTCTGTCCTCTTTTCTGAGTTGCAGACAATATTGTCTGCGTAACTCACACTTCTTGAGTGCTTGTGTTTCTCTAGCCAGTTAGAGAACAGTTACTAACATTTACTAACATAACAGTTACTCCACACACAAAAGCTTACTTTTTTGCCACTTCTGTGACTCTCCCAGTAAAATTCATTTGTAGATCACAGTTTCAGACTAAGAGCTTAGCTCACTTTAGGGAAATATCACATGTTCTGCCACACACTTCCTGCTCTGATATAAGGGTATAGCTAGAACATTGAAGGCATTGGTTCTTTTTGCAGGGCTAATCACCAGCGCCTTTTTTAGACACCCATCATCAGATATATCCTTCAGTGGGTTTGAAACCCGCTGTCATTTAGTTGTGAAGACTGTTCCAGCATACAGTGTGTCAAGAATTGGTCTGTTGTGACTTACAGAGTATTCAGAGGAAAGAGCAGAGGTTGCAGAAGGAAGACTTCAGAAAAATGATAAGGAAATCAATCTATCTGATAAAATACTTGTCGCTGCAGCCACGCTGTAAGTAGCTTTCTTCATAAAAAAATAATTTATTTTTGGATGCCTGAAGCCTGCTCATGTTATTACCTGAAATGCAATACTAGAAACATAGGGGAGTGCAAATGTGAGGTGAGAAATTCATAATACAATTCATTAGTGTATCTAAGCAACAAAGCAGAGGACTGGATGTGCTGTCTCATGGCCTTCTGAAACTTTACAGTATCTGCCACTCAGCAATGTGGCCCACTCTGACAACAGGTAAAAATGGAAACCTTGATAAATCTGACCTCAGGACAAACAATATGATTAAGCTGGTTTTTAGCATCATAGACCCGTCATATAAAATATTCAAAAGAGTTGCTACAGGCTGAGAAGAATAAAATTTCCATCCCAGCTTCATTCACCATGATGTGTCTCTCACTGCTTTCTTCTCTTCCTCAGCCCTACTTTCCCCTCCTCCTTCCCTTTTCAACTCCTAACTCTTTCACTGCTTCCCATTCAGGCCTTGCCCTCTGCATTCAGTTTCTGCTTCTCATTCCCCTTTGCCCACTCCCCACCCTGCCTGCTCCTTTTTGGGTTCAGTTCTTCTTACTTCAGGCTTTTATTTCTCTGAGGGATTTGAATAATCACTCCTTCTTTTTTGATCTCATTGTCTTCTCAACAGATCTTGCTGCCTTCCACCCTCTCCTCAATAGGTAGGTTTCCAAAGAACGTATTCCCTCCAGAAAAGAGGAAAGAGACCTCTGAAACTCACTGACCCTTTCTAAATTGGATGCCCCATTGTGTATCACGGAATTAGGAATTTTTCTATTGTATGAGAATGTTAACTTTGTTAGTGAATATTTTATTTTAATGAGCACATTAAATTCCCCCTTAGCCTTAAAAAGATGTAACTTTGTCTATTACTCTATCAAGATTAATTTATGTCTCCACTTGGCTGTTGGTCAGTTTTAACAAGTCTGACTTAGTTATGCACTGAATTTTATGTAAAACATTAGGAGGAAGAGTAGCCCTTACTAAAGGCCAAATAAATAATTGATAGTATACCAACTGGGAATCTAAAATACAGCTGACACACAGTTTATACTCTTGACCACATTTTCAAAATGCCCCTCAAATCTTACATCTGCAACTGAATGCTCTGGAGTGCAACTATGCACAGCTGAGCATCTGATCACACTACTTGAGCAGAGAAGTCTTTCACATCTGTTCTCGTTCCTTGCCAGAGGTCAGATCAAAGAATCAGACACAAACACCAGGTATCTCAGAAAGAAATTTTACAGTAGTGTTTCAGAGTCATAACTACTGAAAATAAATTAGACAATAGGTAGAAAAACAAGATAGGAAACAATTTTGCAGCTGTTACCAAAGACTAGGTCTTTCTTTTCACCACATGTGGAAAATGAAATAAAAAAAATTCTGAGTGATAAAGTCAAAGTGATTTTCAGTCAAAGCCACTAACCAAGAAGACCTTGAGACAAACTTCTTCAAAGGTCAAGGATATAGGCACAAGATACTCAGCTAGGCTTTTTGCTCCTTATGTATTCTTGCAATGGCAGACCACTGTGAGTTTGCTTACAGCCCTTGCAGCTAGGCCAGGAAATGTTAAAATATTCCTTCTTTTCCTGCAGTACCCGATAACCAGGGTATTAAATAAGCATTCCAAAATAAAATTAAAGCAGAACCATATGGTTAGCTCTGACTACCATCTTGCAGGAAAAAAAATCACTCATGCTTCTGTTCTGAACTACAGATGGTTCTGATGGACAGCATCATGGAAAGCCACATTTTTATCGCAGAGGAAAACATGAAGACAATTCTGAATATCTATTTATGGTACATTGTGCTTCTATTAGATACAGGGATAGGTAACCAAAGAGTACCTCTAAAGACTTGCCATTTCTATTCTATATTCTGCTCCACATGTATTATCTCGTCATGTAAACATCCTAGCAAATGGAAAAACTGTCTTTTGATCAATGCATGTCTGGATCCAGCCTTTAAGACTCCATTTTCTGTTATCACTTTCACCTCAGTTCTCAGAATTCTCATTTCTGTTGTTACTTGACCTTTTTGTGCATCAGAATGCATGGTTATTTTGTCTTCTAGACTTGGTAAGCCTGACTGCCTGGTATTTTGAAGCAACCGTAGTCTTTAGTAGTTACATAGTAGACACATCTGACTCATCACCTTAACTCTGTGGGCTGTTGATTAGAGAAAAAAAACCTAACAAAAATAAGTCCAAGATCTATTTTCCTTTGCACTGGTAATTCCCATTCATCTCAACACTTTTCTTGTTAATGGATGATCTAAACCAATGAGTAATTTTAACATTTAGATTTTCATTTATAGTTTTCTTATACTATAGGACAGTAATGTCCAAAATGTTCAATCTAAAGATATCATAATATTGACAAACAAATTTTTACTGCAAAATACAAATATTTAGTTTAAAATGTCTCAGAATTATCTCTTCACAAAACATAGGAACATTCAGTTTAACAACATCAAAAACTCATTTTCACGTCATCTGTCTGTGACCATAACATTATGAATTTCAGGCTGCACCCCCGAACTCAGAGAAGGATAATTTCAGCCCATTCTCTCTCCTCTTCTTTGCCCTTTGCAAGAATTTAAGAAAGATTTCCATATCTACCTTTACCACTTACATTCTACTTCACAAATAAGCTGTTTTGTGTAAATGCAGATAGCACACATTCACAGGCATTCCTGTTCTACATTCAGTTTCTAGTAGTTTGCATAATTTTCTCTTTAGGGATTCTTACAAAAAGTGACAGGGGAATGGAAGTCTTTTTTTTTTGCCCCTCAGCCATGAATTCCATCTGTTGTCATGGCACTGAACCCAGTGTTGAATAGCAGCCAGCATTGCTTTTGATGTTCTGTAGGATTAGTAGAGATGTCTGATGTTATTGTGCAAGATTATTCATAGGAATAGCTCTACCTGAGCTTTATACAAATGTTCAGTTGCTAAATTAATAAATAAATATGGTATGCCATCAAAGTTTACGTTCCGGGGGCATTCCCTTACACCTTTACTGTTTCCATAATGGATCACAGAGTTTTTTGCACTTACTCTCATTTCTATAAACACAAACCAAATGTATGCAGCATTTTGTTAGCAGCAGTTGAGAAATAGCATGGCTAATTAAATATAACTGATGATCTGTAGCTGATGATCTGATGAGGCAAACTTTATTTATGTGATCTTCTAATCAAAATATTTCATGATTTGGCTCTACCTTTGATTCTGATGTTTTTACTCAGCTATCAAGTAGACAAAGTTCCCATTAATCCTAACTCTGGCAGGAGTCAAATATCCAATAATTAGAGGTATTCCTCAATGCTTAGGACATTCAGATTGTCCTATTTCAGACCTTCAAATCCTTGACACATATCAGTCAGACTTTCACAAATGCTCACAGAGTAGAAAACTTTTTTTGTTGTTTTTGTTTTCTTATAAATATCAGTGCTTCTTAGGACTTTATGTATCAATATCTTACCTTCTTTATGAATACTCTTTGGAAATAGTTCCAAGTTTCAAGGTGGAGTTTCTGGTCAAAACAGAGAACCTCTTGCCTTGGCACAAGCTCAAGAAAAGAAAGTGTAAATAATCACAAAAGGCAGCAAATGAACAGAGCTTTGCTGCTTCCTTTTCCTATCTCTAAGAAACCAAGTTTGCTTCTGCTTCTCACGGAGCAGCCAGGTTATGCTGGGCCAGGGCAGTGGCTTTCACTTTGAGGGGAAGAAGAGGTAGCAATTGATACCGCCTGTACTAAATCGTCCTTCCCTGCAGGTGTAGCAAGCCCATTTACTGTGCCATTTCCTGGGGAGAAGCAGTGCAGCACTTCATGCTTGGAAGAGAAACCTTCAGTTTTGCCGCTACAGCTAAGAGGTCTTGTCTCAGCTCCGGCCCAGGACAGTAGCCTAGTAGATGGGTCTTCCTAACAGAAGTGGAAGACTTAGGTCCAAGATGCAGAGCAGACTCAACAGAGATACAGATCTGGCATCCCCCAATGAAGGCAAGTGCCTTGCTACCCACTGTCCTCTACTGCTTCAATAAGATGTTTTAAAAGAGAGTACTATCCTGCATTCTCTGCATCCTGAGAAGACAAATATGAACTAGACATTTAGTTTCTTGTCTATCTTCTGAAATACCACTGATCTGCAGCTGTTAAATTTATGCTGCCTTTCTAGATAAAAATAGACCTTTTTTTCCTAGATTCATTATTTTCATATCAACTACTTGCACAGACTACAAGGGTCTTGAGAATAGCATTGGACTTCTGTAAGTGCTGGCAATTTACTCTGGCTTTTCCACATGTGAACCCTCTTTAAATAAAACTGTGGAGCCAGCTCAGCAGGCGTTTATGTGGAGTGAATCCACTGATTTCACTAGTAGTATCCTGAAGTTACTTCAGTGCAAATTAACATGTTATTAAAGTAATTAATCAGCTTCTGATTAGAAATGCAAATATAGAATACAGATACGTTGCCTTGCAGTCCAATGGCAGTTTTCTGAGGTTTCCCAGGGGAAAGGATAAGGATGGTTGGATTTCTTGAGATACAGGATAGAACAGAGAATGGCAGTATGCTGTGTTGGATGGCTTGAGTTTCAACTGTGGATTTCTTGCCCTGACTGGTGAGCCAGTAAGGCTAAACTTTAATAAATTTAGTGAAGTTAGGGAGCTTTAAAACTGCAGTAACAAATACATAAGAATCACCTGTTACAGAGTTGATAGATGTAATTTCTTGTTTAATTTAAGAAAAAAAAATCAGCAGCATTTAGTCTTTTGGGAGTAAACTGCCAAAAAGATAGAAGATTGTGTTTTAAAAGAAGAAAGTCATCATGGCCCATAGTCCTTTTTCTCCTTTCTATAAAGGCTTTTCACCCAAATATTCAACTCAGCCTATTAAACGCATGTTTCTTTTGTAGCTGATGTTTCAATGTCTGTACATACGCAGCGCCACATGTGGATGATTGGGATAGGCCTGGACAGTAAATTGGTTCGGAAGCAGCACAGCTTAGCCACTGGTGACACAGAGACCAGACACTCACTTTATACCTGTCCTTAAATCTCATTGCTGTGTGACGCCACAGTGCCCAGCAGCTACAGCCTGCAGCAGAAGCGTAGCATGGGAGTGCCATTAGCTTGGAAACTCTGCTGAGCATCGGCTGCAGCCATGCTCACCTGTCTCTTCGACCTGTCCATCTCTGGCAGAACAATGCAATATGCTCAAATATTTGCTGTACAGGCTCTGTGTCCCCAGGGCTTGACCGTACGTCCTTCAGCAGGACTGAGAAAGAGAGATACAGGTTATAACTATACCCTTGTTTTTCAGTGAAGGGAGGGAACAAGAACAGGCCATTACTGAAGCGAATACAGCATACTGGAGCTGGAGCTGGTCTACTGTGTGGTTGGGAGTCCCTTCTGCTGCTCTATAGTATGAAGAGAGTGGTAGAGCACCGATAGTCACAGCGCTACAACGACCCCAGTCCAAGGTCAAGCACAGCTGTTTATCTGGTTTTCATGCGCCACAAAGGAAGGGGAAAAACAGAGGCCAAGAATCTGGAGTTCATTTGCAGGTTAGACTGAATCTCATTGCAGTGAAAAATCTCTTCCTGATATCACAAATACATTTAGTCCCTGCATTAAGCATTCAGTGCAGAGAATACGATACAGATGCATGTCATTTGCAGCCCGCAAAATTAAATATTGCCTTTTCGCTGATGATTTGATTTGTAAAACACATCCTTTGTAGGCTCTCGGTGCACAGGTGCAGCACTGGTAGCTGAACATGAGCCCACAAGTTGCGTGGTAAGGAGGGATGCACATGTCTTAGCAGCAGGCTCTATGAGTGAAATTGCTTTCATTTTTCACCGTCTTAGTGCTGTGGGTTAGACTGAGCTGCCCTTCAGTAAGCAGAATAGGGCTTGGTTCCCTGTGCCCAAGGGAAGCGTCTCGACTAGTGAATGATCTCTGACTGTGTGAATTTCATGCAGTTTCATTCTTCCAGTCATGATTATCTCATGTAGCCCATAGATAAGATACCACTGCAGAAGGAACATATAGGTCCAGGGCCAGAATGATCCTGTCTCCTCTCAAGGACCCTCCTTGGCCACTTAAATATGTATCTGTCTTCTTAAGAAGACCAAAGAGTTAGTCACTTTTTTAAAAAAACACTCACAAGAGATGTTGAAGCACTCTTTTCTCAGTGTTTTAGTGGACTGCACTATTATTTGCATTTTATTTGTCTTTGCACTGCACTGAGAGTATCTTTAGAGATAGGAACCTCGTTGATAAAAAGCACAATTGTCTAATCTGTGTCAGTCATGCTGATGGATGCTGTAGATATCTTGATATTACGGTGCTCAGTACTGTCAGATGGAGCTTGTAGATCAACATAAAATTATATTTATAATGAAGTTCGGAGCAAGCAGCAATTAATATGTGCTGTTAACAGGTTTTCAAAAAGTGGCAGGAAGCCTACTGAGCTCTCTTCTCCCAATACATCGCCAGTAAAAGTTTTAGAGAGAACCTGTTTTCAAAAGACAGAGAGACAGCAAGACAGGGAGACAGAGATCTATCAAAGCAAAAGCATTTAGGGCCAGATTATGAAGCCTTTACCGAAGTTGTTGAGCACTTGCATGTCAAGTCCCATTGACTTCAACTTCTCATTAGCATGAGAAAGAGTTGCACAGTTTGGCCTTTGGTGAGACAGTAGCTTAAAAAATACACATTTGTCGACTTTCAGCTGAAGCATCTCACTAAAACTAATGCTATTCAGACTACTCAGCCAAAAGAAAATCAAATAAAGTACTTGCATGCTTTTTTTTCTACGCACTTGTGTACACAGGGGTGAAATTCTGTTCAATTTAAAGAATACAACTTCTAGTCTAAGATTAAAAAAAAATAAATCACCGTCTGCTGCATTTTCTTCCTCAACTGATGAGCCAATCTTCTTGAATCTCAATATGATTTGGACTCAGTTTCCAAAATGTGCACAGATTTCACAGGTATTTGGAAATATTTGCTTTTTCTGTAGAGAGAAACAACACAAGTCTTACTGACAACTGAATATTCTTGGGCAAAAACTGCCTTCAACAGGTTTTCACTGGGGAGAAAAATCTGTTTCTTGTTATAAAAACAAACTACAGAGGGCTTTCCTTCACTCAGTGTTTGTAAGAATTAGTTATTTCCTAAATTTATGAGGATTTCAGAATTACATGATGCAGATATGCTTTTTTAAAGCTGCTTAGGCAGTGAAAGGGAAGGTGCTGATTCAAGAGCTCTTTTCTGTGTATTCTTGAAGCTATTATGTATGCCAGACAAATTGCACACTAGAGACTGAATGTGTACTGGGACAGTCAGACATTTCAGGGTAAACTTTCAGGGCCCTCATCTCTTTCAGTGTGTTTAAGTACATTAACACAATTCAAGACTATTTTGCCCTTTGAGGATTTCTGTACTTGTTTTGGAATGTCAGCGTACAGTTTCAGTTGTTTTAAGATAGAATCCAATTGTATCTAGAGGTACAACAATACAGACATGGCTCTAGATCAAAAAAAAAAAAAACTTCATAGAATTGTTTGTCTTTGGTATTTAAGAGATACTGGAGAAAAGAACTATGCAAATTTCAGGGTGGGGATGGGCTAGGCAATATATCTTATATGTTTGATGTTACACATTTTAATTATTCCACCAGTGTTTTTCCTATGTTTTCTCACTTGTTGTTAAAGAAAACAACATGTCTCACTATGTACATAAATCTTCCTCTCTGATTGTTCTGGGGAGATTATTACTCTGCCTCCGCAATCTGGCTCTCAAAAACATTTGTTTTGCACCTGGACTCTCCAAAGGCAGAGGGAAGCGGCAGCATTTAAAAGCATAAGGGCAGCACCTATTCTACTAACAGTTTCAAAGCTGAACAAGACTAAGTATCAAAGAAAATGAACATGTAGTACACAAACATATTTCACAAAGTACGGGGGATTAGATTAAACCATGNAGCATTTAAAAGCATAAGGGCAGCACCTATTCTACTAACAGTTTCAAAGCTGAACAAGACTAAGTATCAAAGAAAATGAACATGTAGTACACAAACATATTTCACAAAGTACAGGGGATTAGATTAAACCATGAACCCTTGTAAATATGGGAGTTGTACCCCTGACTCCACTAGAGACCAGGGTTGCATCCTCATTGCATCCAAAAAAACATTTATAAATACTCTACTCCATATAATCTGAGCCTGAATTGTCCTTATAAACAGGAATGATGCACCCTGTTCTGTAAAGACTCAATACTCTTATCTGAATAGAAATAAAGACAGATTTGGAGTGGGAAGACACAGTGCTGCAGCACTGTCACTCCCGTGCCTAAAACTGTACACAGCGCATTTTTACAGATGCACTTTGGGATGAGACGAGGACTGTCTTATCTGCATGCATCCTGTCCATGTCATCGTCCTACCTGAACCTTGAGAGAATATTCCTCACAAGGAGGGGGTTATATGGTAGCTATATAGGATCATGCAGGAAATACTAGGAATAGAAAGGCCATCCATATTTTCAGAGGCTTTCTTATCCCAGGCTTGACCTAGAGGCAGGACTATAAAGCTACAGTCCATGTCAGAAGGATTGTTTGGTTTTAGCAACAGTCATCTAGCATCTGGGGGAGAGATGTATGAGGGACAATGGCATTTGAACCTAGGCTTTCTAATTTTACACGGTACTGGTCAGAAAATCCTCTGATCCCAAGAAACAGTAACTTATGTGCCTCCCAGACTCATTTGTAGCAAGTCCTATGGTAGGACAGACATAGCTCAATAGTTCAAGTATGAAAGAAAATATGCTTTAAATTTTGAACTGACCCATAGTACACCTATTACAAAGGACAGGTGTATTAGTGTGGTATTTTAAAGAATCATGGTTTATGTTACTGTAATGTTTCACAGCCAGTTGACAAGTACAGCAGTCATGTATGCCCTGGAAATTTGGCAAGGGTAAAGCAGCTGGGAGAAGAAAACCCTCTGTTGTTTAATGCCCTGAGTACAATGAAACTGAATGCAGATTTCAAATTCAGTCCATTACTTACCACATATACCAAGAAACAACGAACTGTTCTTTCAGGAAAAAGCCTGGATGTTTTACAGCTATTGCACATTTTTTGCCTTTGACCATTTGACTTAATCCAGCACCACAAAAATATCTGAGTTACAAAAAAGCATAAATTCCATTACAAACATACTTGCCAGCTTCATAAAGTGGTTGTGATACTTACCTTCATTTTAATAAAAAAATTGGAGGTATGAGCCTGTTTTCTGATATATGGGAGCACATTATGCATTTTCAGTTAATCTGAGCAGTTGACATAGCAAACCCCAGGTTTTATTCCAATCTTCAGTTCAATGGAAAGCTTTCAGCATGTACTGTGGAATTGTGGCAAAGGGTCCTGTTTCTCAGACGCTTATCTCTTCTAGTTATGGAATTTGTCATACCTTTGCACACAGCAAGTTTTTTAAGGCTGCTGTGAACTTCAGGACAGTTAGCAGGTAAGGGAGGCCTTAGCAAGACTGACTGTCCAGCTCAGCACTGCTCAGGGTGAACCGAAGCGCAGAAGCAACTCACACAACTACAGCTACAGTTGGTCATAGGAGAAGAATGGTGCACTTCTGTCCTCATCTTTAAATTTTTTTTCCATATTCTTGACTTTTGCTGGAGTCTGAAAGCTAACTTCAGATTACAAAATAATAATAAAAAAAAAAGTTTGGGAGCTTGCTGTACTACACACACACACACACTTACACACACAATCTTCCACTCTTCTCTCCTCCCTCCCCTGATCTTGCACATCAAATGTTGGAGGGTATTTTTGGTACATTCACAAATCACTCAGGAGAAGAACAAGCTCATTTGTTCCAAATGATGAAAGTTCAAACTATTGAATTTATGCTAACAGTTCATTAATGTAGCCACTCATGTGTGCTAATCCCACTTATTAAGACTCCCTGTCTTCTATTAATAATAATTTAGCTAAATGTGAGATGTTTCAACAAGGTTATTGACACTTTCATGTAGACTTATGCTAGATCCAGGTATAGGATCTCGATAATTATCTTCCTTTTCACAAAGTCTTTAACGTAAATAGAGCTTGGACTGCCACAAACTTCACTGGGTGCTGCGCAGGCTACATCAGTCTGAAAGACTCCTGTTACTGAGCTGTCTGCAGAGTTCTTATCTCAAAAATCCCTGTGTGAGTAAAGAAGTGTTGTTATCTTACCTGAGCAGATAGAAACCTGTAGAGCAGAAAAACAAAGGAGCAGAACCCACAAAAGCACTTACAGAACTTTATGAGTCCCATGACCTTCACACAGACTCTGGAGAGCAAAAAGAAGCAGTGAACTTTAAAAATGAGATGGGCAGAGGACGTGAGTGTCCTACTGCCTATGCGAGAGCTTCAGTTAGTATACAAAAAGTGGCAATTTCCTTCTTCAGATGGGTTTGAAAGGTGAGCCAATTGTCTGTACCTTGATTTAGACAAAGATAGTTAAGCCTTGGCAGCCGTGGTTGCCAGATCTGTTTTTAGGATCTGCTACAGCTTCATTCACCTCTGCAATCAGTAGTCTTTCTTTCATCTCCCACGTAAGTAGTCATCTTTATGCTTCCCATTTCCAAGCCCCAAACAGCCCATTTTCTTATCTTCCTCCATACAAGTAACACACCTTCCTTTTCTCCCCAGCAGCACAGTTCTGCCATCTCACTGATCTATTTTCCCACTCTTGAACAGGGTAGCCCACCTTCTCCATACATAGCACTTATACAGTCAGTTCCCAAACTACATTGCAAACAGGCTGCCTTTCCCTTCGTCCTCCTGATGATTTCTGGCAACATCCGCCTACCTGTATTCCCTCCCAGCTGTCTCACAAGCACTCAAAACACATTCTGCCAAGTACCACAACAGGATGAAAGGTATCTCCTCATCTCCACCAGGGAAGAAGGAGGGGGCCAAATAGAAGCATCCATTATCCTAGGTTAATTGAAAGACTGCAATCTCGATTGAACGTGGGCACCAGATTCAGTCCTGCAAGGATACCAGTCTGGTGAAAGAGGGAACATCTGCCCACCTCTAACTGCTGAGGGGCGTAGCACTTACCTCAGGACCACGACTGTTACTTTAACAGCCAGGCATCTGAAGGCAATATGGAATGAAACTCAACACCCACGCACCAATGTCCCTTTGTGGATTTAGCTCCTAGCAGTTCCCTCAAGGTGATGAAACAGGGAGAACATTCAGCTTGAAGATGATGTCTGAGTGCATGTATCCATGCATAGACATCCGGTGACACTTGAGATGCCTTCTGGGTTTCATGCAACTACTTGAGGCTGTAGGTCTCATCTAAGTCCTGAGGCAGATCTAACAGCACAATGTGCAGGTCATGGAGGTTCTCAGGTTCTCAAATAGCACTAAATGCTTGTATTTTGGTACCTGAATCAAGCCCTTAAACATCTCCATGTATGTGAGATGTCTAAGTTCTCACAGTAGTCAGTAAATACCCAAAACGAGACATGCAACNTTCTCAAATAGCACTAAATGCTTGTATTTTGGTACCTGAATCAAGCCCTTAAACATCTCCATGTATGTGAGATGTCTAAGTTCTCACAGTAGTCAGTAAATACCCAAACTGAGACATGCAACAAAATTTAGAGAGCTGCAAAATAGACGCTGACATTTGTTGAGAAAACACTGACCAGTTCTCCATGAGCTATAATGGGAGCATAGTCATCTTTGAAGCCCTTACATTTAGATGTCTTTATTTGCAAACTATACCCTCCCCCTTGACACAATCTAAATCAGGAATTCAGTTTGGGCTTTTCAAGGACAGACATGAAACAAGCCTACTGATTCTGGCAGGGTGAAATCATGTAAAGTGAGACTAAAGATTGACTGTCATCCCAATATTTGCCCAAATTATATTATACGGTATATTAAAACACCGAAAGATCATAATAGAAGTGACAATCCAGGCAGTTAGATGGGTCTTCACACATTGCTGCTGATTCATTTACAAACTGGGAATGTTTCAGTCAGGTTGATCTAAGTAAAAAATACTTACTCATAAAAAATAGCACTGGAAGAGGCCTCAAGAGTCCATACACAATATCTAAATCATTCCTGGCAAATGTTTTTCTAAGCTATTATTAATATATGATCTAGGGAATTCGTTTTTCTACTTCCATGTCATTAGACACTTTGCCCGTATGCCTAACCAGAATCGGTCCTTTTACAGTTTAAGACACTTGACTACTGTCCAATCCACAACAGAAAACAGAGAAGAGCTCCTCCATGCTCTCCCCTGTTACTTGCAGCAACTTGCAGTACCTGTGAAGACTACTTTTCAGTCTTACCTTCTTTAGGCTATAGCAAATATTTCCATAAAGCAGTTTAAAAGGTGAGATAAATGTAGTATCTTCCACATTTATTCTGAATCTATGTTTCCCTACACAGGCCCGTAGCATTCATGATTCATTCTGAACAGAGCTCATTGAGAATGCCCTGATGACATACTTCTTCAATAAAAATTATTCAGACAGACTTTTTCTGGGGAACCATTTTAATCTCTAAGTATGTTTCACAGAAATCAGCTATACAAGGTGGGAATTGGGTGAGCTACCAGGGAGCAATTTCCCTGGTGTTGAGTGAAACTCAATCCACTGAACTTCCATACCAGCCCAACAGACATGGCTGCTGCAATTGCCGTTCCTCCAGTCTGGCCACCGTAGAACTGAGAATGTTTTCCAAAGACACTCACATGCACTAACACAGCTGACAACCCAGATGACCACAGACAGCAGTGCCCTTACTGGCACTCACATAAATACAAATAGTGTTCACATAAATGTGAACAAGGCAGATGGTCTGATCCTGTTTGTTTGATCAGGACAGGAATCGTGTAGTGATCACACAAACACACACACACACGGATCTCTCTTGCAGGTGGCCCCAAACACTTGAGCTATCCAGGGACAGGTCCGAGATCCCAGTCCCCCCAGATGCTAGCACCCAGATTTATGGTAGTTATTGCCCACTCCTCTGGCTTGAAGTTCACTAGTGGTCCTATATGCACATACATACACAGAATCGAAAACACACACAGAAAAGAAGTTATGAACAGGGTTTAATAAAACAGGATAGACTACAGTGCTCAGGCACGTGGCTNCCAGATGCTAGCACCCAGATTTATGGTAGTTATTGCCCACTCCTCTGGCTTGAAGTTCACTAGTGGTCCTATATGCACATACATACACAGAATCGAAAACACACACAGAAAAGAAGTTATGAACAGGGTTTAATAAAACAGGATAGACTACAGTGCTCAGGCATGTGGCTTAGACTGACCAACTACCTGCTCACAGGTAACCAACCCCCTTTATGCTCCTCATCAACATTTCCCCATGCAGGTTGCTCCATTCTCCTTTATCCTTCCCTTTCTCCACTCTGGTGTCACTCCAGATAATCGATCCACCCTTAGTTATTTTCCCCATTGCTCCCAGTTTTCCTCTACCTGTATCTAAATTTGGTATTTTTGATAATAAATCAAAGGTAGGTAATCTTGACCTTACATGGTTTTACTGGTATGGCTACCTAGGTACTGCTGGCATTGCAAGGTCTTCTCCCCATAAGACCCTCACTATTGCCCTCCAATTATTTGCAAAATTTGGCCGTCTCTCAGGTAACTCTCCCTTAATCAATTGTGAAACACAGCCAGCCTTCACAGTACTATTTGTAGATTTTGTCAGCTTCTAACTCTGCTATTTGTTACATCGCACAACATAGTGTCTCATGTCATGTTCAACTAGCTGAATCACAGAATGAACCTCCAGCCAGGGCCAAGTCATGTCCGTGCATACCTTACACTTGGCTGCTTAGCTTTTGCTTAATTGGTCCCTAACTCTTACCTTAACCACAAAAACTTACTTAAGGATTTTGCTTTCTCCTGAAATTTAGTTCCATGAA
>VZSC01000226.1:161104-214934 GCA_013398225.1 Steatornis caripensis | reverse complement strand
GGGCGGGAGGCTGAGAGGCAGTCGGACAGGCAGGCGGGAGGAGGCAAAGGACGATTTGGACATGCTCATTCTCGGGCGCTTGGTTGCCTGCATCCAGCTCGTCTGTATCCTCAGAGTGGGTGAGTGATGTTCGCGTGAATCCCTCGCTGGGTTTCAGACCAACTTTTCTCGCCGGGCACCGGTGGGGTGCTCTCCCTCCGACCCCTTTTGCTCAGGGCGGCAGGTGCAACCACCGCCTGTTCCACACCGTGGAAACGCGCTGTCAGCACCGCGGCTCGGAACGCTTCTTCTACCCCTTCCTACCTCCGCCTCCTGCGGCCGGGCTCCGCGGATGCGCCGTACCCCCACGCCACCCCGGCACGGACGGGTTGCTCCGGGTGCGGGGTGGCGGGAGGGGGTCTCGCCACCCCACGCTGCCTCTGCTCCCACGCGTGGCCCCGCCGAGCCCTCCCCGGGCGCCTGGCCCCGCCGGGCAGCACGCGGCCGCGGGCAGTGGGCGCGCGCCTGCGGCGGGAGGGAGCGAGGGAGAAAATCCCTGCCGAGCGGTTCTCTGCGTGCGAAATTTTGCTTTAGCCTCTCGCATGAACTGTTTCGAAGCGAACCGGGGACGGGTGCAAAATTTCCGTCCACAAAAAAGAAAAAAAAGACTCGTTCTGCAAGAACGGGCAACGTCCTCCGCTTAAACCGAGGTGTAACCGCTGCCTCGGAAAGCAAGACACAAGTCATTCATTCACGTGGGACACAGATTCCGTACAGAATATGGCTTCATATATAGATTTTAGTAGGGCTACTTACATAACCAAATTAATTTTCAGCTCATTCAGATCTGTGCAACTGGAGCGCATCCTAAAAATCACGCAATGCTCTGTTGTTCGGGATTGCTGTTATAGCCAGCGTGAGTCGGTTGATGCTGTTAGAAGTGCTGTCTCAAATACTTTGTCGAATAAATATTAGGAGCTTAAGTGGTGGGGTTTGTATCATGTTGAATGATCGTTTTGCATTTGTAAGCTTCTGTCAAATAGATCACTAGAAAATACTAGTTGCTTGCATGTATGAGGAACTTGGGAGCTTCAGGCCATAAAGTGCAAAACCAGTTTTACAATAGGGTCTCCCGTAATCGAGTAGGCACTAACCTACATTTTTCACCCAATAGGTGGGGCTGCTTCTGAAACCACGGAGCTCCACAGACGAAGATCAGTGTTAGGTTACTCGGAGCGAAAGCAGTTTCGTACCAAGTTCTGCTAGTTAGACAAAAACCACTTTTTAGAATTTTGTCGTGTGGAAAATAATTTTACCTCCTTTCCGAAAGTATAGTGGAATAATTCAGCTATAAATGTCATGAACGTAACTCACCTTTAGTTAAAATGTATGATCTTTGTAAGGGCATTAATAACACTTTAACGTCGCTTTTAAACTAACGTATCTCTAAAACCAGGGTACTTATTCTAATATAATTCTCTTATACTAGTTTGGCAAAAAATAGCCTGTCGTAAAACTTTTGATGAGTTTTCATCACAGCTTTCTTATGCTGCCGACCTGTTTCATAAAACCAGATGTACTCACAAGACTACTTAAAGGACAGAATTAGCAGGTGTTTGTATATGTGTGTGGAGTATATGAAAATAAGTGAGTACAGATCAAGTATACCATGATATGATCATGGTGTAATACCACACAGTTCAAGTTTTGAGACTTAACTTCCATGTTCCGATGATCCTACCACATCGCAAGCAATGCAAGACATAAACATAACTTTAAAAATTAAACCTATGGGTTTTTAATAATTACATCTCATGTCTCTTTAGAAATAAGTTGGGTTTGTATAATGTAGTATTCAAATACATGGTCTGCGTATGTATGTTATATTCATGAGTTTAGAAGATCTGTCAGGATAGGAAAACAAGGGGTTTTTACTCACACATGGGGTGTAAGTGCAGCTACTTTTTTTTCCCCTCTAGATTAATATGCTATTGTTTTCAAACCTGACCTGAAAGGGACATCCTTTCTAGATGTGATGGATGATTTGGTCTCAATGGTGGTTCGTTCTGAAGACTCATGAGCTAGGCTGCTTAGTGTGTTCAACGGCATGATTGTTCCCAAAAATGAGTACCCTGTACAGGTTATTAGACTGATTGAATCAGACTTCATTTGAGTATGGTCCTCCTTGAGTATCTCTCCATAACTAAATATGCTCTCATCTGATAGTGTTAGTTCATAGGAGTAAATATTTTGTTAGGATTTTGACATTATTTCCTTTTGTTTTTCAGAAAGAAAATAAAATAAATGATTGCATACTACTGTGGTTGCTAGGGCTTGGTGAGAGAGAAGGACAGGGTCAGATGGGCTGGCATTAGGTGTTTCTGGTTTGGAAGAAACCAGACCCAGGGCTCTGCGATGGGATGGTGCTGAAGACTCTGGCAGTCTTCCTTCACATTCTGGAGACTATGCTTGGTAGTTCGAGGCTAGACAACATGTAGATCCCAGCCTTACTTGCTTGTAGCTTCAAAAAATGTTGTTGACTTCTCAGCTGGTCACATACAGAGCTCTGCAGAAGGTCCTTTCTAACCTGTTTGGGAGTTTTGCTGTTGCTTCTGGGAGATTCAGCAGGAAAATCTCAGACTCATATGTGTTCAGGAAAGGCAATCAAATCAACCTCACTGAAGAAAACCTGTTAGAGCAGACAGAGGCAAAGAGTTCTTTTGGGAATGGCAAGACAGTGACAGTTCGTTCTCTGTGTTATTGAAGAAATGCTTAGGGGCTTGATTCTAGTATCCCTGCTAAGATACAAACAAGCAACCTTCCTTCATGGTGTTACTGAATCCAAGGACTGACGTAATTATTTATGGAGCAGGGTATTATCTGAGTGTTCTCAGTGAGTGCCATTCGGTGAAGTTCAATGGAACTACTTGTGGAGTGAGATGCTATTCAGTCACAAGTAAGGGCACATGAGAAGTCCTGTGTGATTATTTGTCGATGCTACTGTGTAGTTAGAATGGAGATTTCCTACTAAGTTCTTCTGTTACTAAAATTAAAGAGGGAAAAAGACCCAAACCTCTGTGGACAATCCGCTTGCTTTCTTACATTTTTATTTTAAATAAGAAATATATGAATCTGTAATCTTCATCCTGCATATATCTCAGGCTGAAGATATCCTTTGAAATTCTGCCCCGGCTTAGTGATGTGTTCCAAATAACCCCCTGAAAGTCAATGGGGTGTGCCCCTTTTGTAGCTTTTGTCTCGCTGTGCTTATGGAAAAAGTATCTGGAGTCTTTTCAATAAGTAGACTATTTACGAATCTGTGTAGGCAAGAAAATGTTAATAGGAAAAGGAACATGTTTCAACAAATTACATTATAATTGTGGCTAAGTTTGAATCAGAGGTGTAAATATTTAGGCAAGACTTAAAAAATATTCCCTGCTCTCACTGGCAAAATGTATGGGTAATTTCCCCAAATAATGTAAAAAGTCTCTCCAAAACTAGCTCATCTACACCTTGCTACTATCACTTTCTGACCTCAACCAGGGTTTTGCCTTTCAAAATGCAGCTAATGAAACTATGAATTTTTTAATTAGTTGTGTCTCACTTTAATTTTTAACTATCTAGAAAAGATCTCTCTTTCATTTTTAGTTTGTTTCTGGCAGCCCAGTACCGTGACTTTATTCACACAAAAGTAGTAATGTTTCCATAAATATTCTAATTTTTCTTACACAACTGACATCCAGACTGTATTTCCAAGCTAGCAGGCAGCATACATCTCATGACCAACACGAAAAGCAACTTCTCCATGCTGTTTAGTGGACGGCCCCAATTAATAATAATGAGAATCTAAAGGACAGCATGGGCTCGGCTTTCTAAAACCAATCACACTTTCTGTTCATCCTCACGTCTGCACGTTTAGATTCAATAAGCCCTTAGACTGTTAAAGAGCTGTGGGATCGGATCCTTCTTTTTTACATTAACCTCTAATTTTAACAATATTTTTGAAGGCCAGGTGCTTGGCATACTTCAAACTCAGTTACGTCACAGGAGCATTACTGTATGTTAATGCTTTAGCATATTTTATGCTTAAGATGACGTGTTCCTATGGATGATGATACATCATTTCTATGGAGAAATTTAGTCTCGCCATATCTAAAACTTAGGACCTGAACCAAAAATAAGAATTTTAGGACTATTAAACCATCTATCTTAACCATGTATATTATAACCGTCTATATGTTATGCATGTTTATACCATAGAGATTGCTATATGCCAAAATCTACATATACACTGTGGATTTATTTTAGGTTCAAATACTGGCAGATATGAAAAGTTGTGCAGAAATGAATGACATTTAAAAAGTTAATGTCAGTGTAAATTAATATTTATTCAGCGCACTAGTCCATGGGACGTGTCTAAGATAGTTAAAGGTGTACTTCACAATGTTTATTCAATACAGGGTGTAAGGAAAGTTTTCTAAGTTGTATTTGGCATTACTTCACCTCTAAATGTACTCTTCTATCTGAATTCCTGGAGAGAAACTAATTAATACATATAAAGTTACAGTAGTAGTTTGAAACTATTCTAATTATAAATCTGGATGTTAATTTATGAATGTAGGCACTTGCCCATTTCTTAAGGAAGGCGATTTCCTTCATTTTCTGTGCTCATCTTTTAAGTGGTCACTGCCCACTACGAGTTCTCTAATTAGGAATTTAAGGGTGAACAGATTCTGTTCTTTCGCTGACAATTTCAATTCCTCTTCAAACGTGCCATGCTTCTCAGTATTCCCCGTAGGGCCTGGAAGTCTGCAGCAGTTCCGGAGCCCCCCGCTCCCATTTAACAGCTCGATTCTCACAGCTTCGTGCACCATTTATGTGGCTTTCCTGTATGAGACATCCTTTGGCTATTCAATAAGCTGCTTTTCCCATAAAGACAAAAGTTACCTTTTTGAATACATGTCAAGGCTTCTGCATTAGAAAGATAAATCAACAGGAAGAAAAGGACTTACAGTATTAAATAAACAAAATCCACTAAATGAAAGGTAGCAAATTTTTCAAAGAGGCTGGGACTGCAAATGAAACTTGGCTCCAGCAGGTTGTTGAGGAGCTGTTGGCAGCAGAGTACTTTTGTAGGAAGGTATGGTGCAGGTTGCTTGTTGAATACAGATTACTGATGTCGGTTAATTCAGTCTTGAGGCTCAGGTGGAAATAACTGCAGATTTCAGAAGTGAGGTGAAGGTTTATTTTGCTTATTTTGCATCGCTGGCTGATATTGTGGCACTATCTGCGTGAGGTGAAATAATAGACTTTTAAAGGGAAACAGGAACTGTGTAAAAGTGTCATGGATTATTCTAGATGAGGCATGTCTCTCAGCAGCTCCTATTGCCTTCTACTTCTTGCCCATACTTGGACTTAGGCATTCTTTGATCAGCCAGAAGTAGCTGTATTTCACCCTGGAAATCAGTATTTTCCATTACTAATCGAAGACTCCAGGAGCTACTCTTTGAGTTAGCTAATTTTATAAATCCTTATTCTGGTGAAAGTCCCACGGGCGACAAAAATACTGTGTTACATTTGATAAGGAAAGCTCAGCACTGGAAGTAGGACATCGGTGGAATTTAGGTGCCTCAACCCAAAATTTTAATTAAAAGGGTCCCTGACTCAGCTAGTACCTTTTGGACCATCCAGGTAAGATTTCAGGCAAGTACAATTCCTCTCCTGCACGTGCCTTATCTGACCCTGTTGTGTGCATCTCAGTGCCTCTTTCCCTCCTAAGTTTAATTGGGATCCAAACCCAAACGTTCTTTCAGATGACTTCCCTGGTCCCTGAGTCAGTAAGGCTTCCCTTAATACACACTGACACGATCAGGTGTCTTAATCTGACCGCTGTTTCGCTTACTGTTTAAGACAAAGCACAAGGTGATGGCTGTGCCACCTTCTCATGTTTTGGCCTGGTGATTAACATGTTTTACCAAGGAAAGACAGTTTAGAGGGAAGACCTGTTCTGAGCTAAAGGGATTTGGACCTAAATCTCCCTAAATCTCCAAACATTAGGTTTTGTCAAATGAGAGGACTCTTCATACTTCTTGTTTAAAATGAAGCATTTTGGCTTAAAAAAATTTTTGAAAAGGAATCACAGGGAAGGAATAGGGAAAAGAACAAATAACATCAGTCATGCCACTGCACAAAGTCATAGCTAACCTACTTCTTAATTGTTGTGTATGCTTATGTTCCCCTCATCGCAGAAAGGGCATAGCAGACTTGGAATGGAGTAAGAGAATGGAAACAGGGAAGTTCACGGGTATCTGTTTTCAGGAATGACTAAATAAGCTTGAACTCCCTGCTGAGAACAGAGGTTACTGAAGAGTTTGTTATGTAGAGCGTTATAAACTCACAAGTGATGGGACTTGGATTCTCCACTCACTCTTCCCGTATAACAGCAAGGGGACAGCAAATGAAGGCAGTAGCAGCCAGATGTAAAAATAAGTAAGATAAGAGGGTAGTTCTTCCTGCAATGGGTGATAGACTGTGAAAGTGTGCTGTAGGGTGCCGTGAGAGCAAAACATTTTGAGAGGATACTGGACAAGATCTTGAAAGAGAAACCTGCTAAGAGTTGCTAAGCAGATGGAAACCACATCCATTTCAGGAATTTTTGGAGCTGGAAATGGAGCCTGGGAGACTTTGCAAGGAAATTTTCAAGCACATCACATAAGTTTGCCTTTTTCTTACTATTCCTTAGGCACCTGCATCAGGATTTTGGAGGCAGGTCTCTGAATTGGGAGGATAGTACAGCAAGATAGGAAATAAGAGTTCTTATGCCTGCTCCTACTCAGTATTTCATTATCCACTGCTGGATGCAAGGCATAAATCACTACCACTGCATGTTTTGTGGTTGTCCTCTAAAAAGGGCAGGTTTTGCTCATTTCTTACTCTCAGAGGGGGCTTCTAGGCTGCATTTCTGAAGGACCCAGTCTCCCTATGGTGGGAAGAGCTCAGATGTTGTTCCACCAACTCAGCATTTACATCAGCGGTCCTAGGCAGCTGCGTGCCGTTCGGGCAAGCCAGTGGTTCATTATTGCACTCAGCTGCCTGTCTCACCTAAAGACAGTGTAGAAGCCTGAACTTCAAGGCTCTGGAGCTTGCTGCTAGTATCTAACAGGTGGGTGATTCAGCTAAATGCCGTCTGGGCTTGTGTCTAAGTCAGGTCTCCTGAATCTGTCATTTACACTACACTTTCAGATTCAGCCGCTAAAACGCAGGCTTGACGCGGCTTGGCTATTTGGCATATAAAAGCAATATTTAGTTCTCTATATTTTTTATAGCATCCACTTAGTTACACGAGGTAACACAATTTTTTTTCCTGCAACCCTTTATGTTTCACTAAACTTAGAGACTGCAGTTACCTGGAAAATGCAGTGTGATGTTGAAATATTAGAGATCCTACTGTGCAGACGGCATTCAGCAATTTACATTTGTATATGAAGATATTAGGACTGCTCACCCGACTACTGAGAGATTTCACTGAGAGTTTTCAGGAGCAGTACATCTGTTAGTAGTTTGGCTCTGAATTGCCATCCTCATTGCCAAAAGGTTTCTGGGAGTTACTGGATTACCTGAAGACTGAAATATAAAGCAGGTAACATTTGAAGAGGTATCCATCTACGCTGCCTTATTTATCAGCATAGGATAACAGTAAAAGCAGTGAAGAGTTGATGAAACAATGATGTCAGAAAGGGTGAAATAAGAGACATCTGGAGTACTTTGTATTGAAATCGTGTTACAAAATTGCTTTTCAAAATGTAAGTAAAGGATGTTGCATAAAAAATGAATGAAATAAAATGCATCTTGGTGAATGAATACATATGTTTCTGTAAATGCCCTAACAGAATTTGATGAAGAATTCCTGGCTCATTTAACATTTCCTTGGAAATCATTCGGTGTTCTTTAATTGGGACAGATTTTCTGGTTGTTTTAGAAGCTATCCAGGCCAAATTCAAATTTTTCCTTAAGTAAACAGAAGGATTTAGTGCCTTCATTGAGATTTAGACTGGTTTGTATCATAATTCTTCAAAACATACTTTTCCAAATATGATACTATTTTTCAAAGCAATCAAAGCCTTGGAAATGAAAAATTGTGGTGTTCTGCAGGGGTAGCTTATACTGAAGAAATTGAAAGCTTTTTGAAAGCTAAAGCAAGTATTTTGAAGAAAAATTAAGCCTTTTAAATCAGTGTTTAAAAAAAGACTTGATTCTTCAATTGCTTTATGTGCTGAACTCCATGATTTCAGCAGAAGTTCCCAAAAAGAAAAACATCTGCTTGCTTAGGCTAAAAAGCTAATGATCAGAGTAACAGCTGGCTGTATAAAAGTGACCTAATATTACTCCAGGCAGTTTGTCTTCTAACTCCGTGCCCAAACCGACCAACTGTATTTCATCCATTTCTAGCCATCTGGAAAAATCATTTCATTCCAAGTGTATGTCGTTTGTTTCTATCATTTCCTTTTGTAACTCTTATTCTGACAGGTGTGTGTAAGTATGGTAATGAACAAATTTGGCAGGCTATGACTTCCTGGGAGGCTGCCAGCCCCCTGGAGCACTGCTGTCAGGGGTGTGGGATGTTTCACGTTATGTGGTGCATTCACCACACAACCCATCCACCCATCATCTGCACAGAGTTTGGGGTGAGTCCTGTGTGGTCTTGGGGCTATCTCTTTCTTTGTAATCTTTGACTTTTGGACAGTAGCTTTGCATTTCTTGTGTCTTGCAATGTTGGAGAAAAATCCCAGGGAACCACGTTCTCTTTGGGTTTGCGTTAACCGTGCCCCCCCCACCGCCCGGTATCGCTGTAGATACGCAGATGACAGCAGAGTTACTTCTGGCTCATATTGGTGGAACTGTGTGTGAATAAATCCTGGATGAGCATCAAGGAGAAAAAGATCCAGATGAGCTATTTAAGTTTTGGGATAGTGCTGACACAAAACCAAATGGTTATAAACTGGCAACGTGCAAATTAAAGCTGAAAATTAGAAGACTGTTCCTAACCATTACAGCAATGAGATTTTGGGAAGTCTTTCCAATACTAATAGTAGAAGCAAAAAGCCAACCTATTTTTTTTTTTTTAATAAGACTAGAGCTCCGTGTTTTTTGCAAGTTCCTCTGGCTCCTGCAATAGGAAAGAACAGCATCATTGGCCCAGGAGTCACTGTCGGTGAGCACCAGGGTAGGGTTTCAATTGTGCTAAGTAAGAAAACTGAGCAGCATGCACCTCGCTGTGCCAGCCAGCTGCCCACCCACTGAAACAACATAAACCAGTCATTCCTGACACTGGACTGGTGCGTTTGTAAGCTGAGGTACTGGGGACCGAGTGGTCACTTAGCATCTCAAACTGCACTGAGTAGCAAAACATCATAAATCTACCCAGGGAAAGAAAGGAAGTCTAATATAAAGTCAGAAACATTTAAATGTACATTTTTAAAATGTACATTTAGGCTTGTGTTGTAAAATACAATTGTATTTTGAGGCTGTTAACGGTTTGCTATTTTAAATAAGATTACTTGTACAAGTATAAAGTAAGGAACCTCCTTTAAAGAAAAGTATTTGAAATCTCATGTGGTTGTATGACTTCAGGAGCTAGGGGTTTGACTAAAATACTAACCATTAGAAGATCTTTGAGAACTGGCAGTGCTCTCACTTTCTCACATGATACAACCGTAGGAAATTTCCGTTCATTTTATTTCAATGTCACATTTAACACTTGCTGAATTCTGAGAGTACTCTCAGGCTCATCCGCCCATTTCTCTTTAATCCTCTCCATGTCTTCCTCTCACATTCTCATATGAATGGTTTGGCCTCCCCAACAGCCCCATGAACTCTCTCCTCACCATGTGCACATTTCTCCAAAAAGTGTTAGTCTACTAACACGAAATTACTCCTGCAGCTTTGTAAGGGCCCTCCTTGATGGGTTTCTGCCCCCCTTTTAATGTGTATTTATTTCCTACTTATTTAATACAATTCCTCTTCACTGTTTCTTCATGTATTTTGTATTAGCACTAACTTTCTCCCCTTTATTTGGGATGAAGAAAAAGGGGTCTGTATTTTGCTTACAGCTTTATCTGTACAGTGAAAAAAAAACTCAAACACAGAAATCAATATAATATGTATTAGAACTAACCAAACAGTGGGTAAAAAATGTAAAACCCTTTTTTTTTTTCCTCGGTGTGTTTTATTTTCTGCACTGTTGTCTTATCACTTAGTCAAAGTTTTGGGGTTTGGTATCTCTTGTTGAGTCAATATTCCACTCAACAGAATTCATTCAGGAATACTTAGACTAGAAATTATTATTTTAATCCATTAGTGAAAAACATGTACAGAAAGATGATAGGAAGCTGTCCTTTAACCTGAGTATTTTTCAATGTCTTCTGGTTTCTGCTATCAGCTGTGGGGATTTGTAACGTGTGACTCAGCAGAGAAAATACATTTCCATGTGGCAGTAGTATGGGAAATTCCAACCTTTTTGTGCGAGGTGGTAAGACTGTGACACAAAATCTGCTAAATATTTGTCTGAGTAGCGGCTGTGTTCTTGGAGGGAAAGATGACAATAGGAGCAGATATATCCTGTTCATTAGGAATATGTGCACATCTTAAATGATCCGATCATCTTTTGCAGCTATTTAAGTGTTTACAGTAGGAAAAGAGTTTCATATTAAAACAAATTGCAAGTGCAATTTAGAGCAGATTAAAAACACCTTTATTGCCCTGCTGAATGGAAGAAGACAGGTTCAGCTAAATCAGGTGAAACTAATAAGGCAGTGATGCATGATGACTAGTTTCAGCTTATATGCAGTTGAGTGACATAGAAGAAAATGTATAAGGAGCAACCAGAAAACGTAGTCTTCTTTTTGTTGAATAAGGTAGTATGAATTAATCAGCTTTTTCTAATATGATCTACACATTCTATCACAGCTGTAAACACTGCGTTTGACTAAAACTGTAATCTAGATTTTAATGGAAAAATTAAAATTATTGAGGGGTTTTGTTCACTAGTTAAAGAATTCCTTGGATGTGCAAGAGTTTTTCTAAACATATGAAACTCTGGCCACCTGAAACAAGAAATTTTACCCACTCAGAGTAGCTTTATGGTTAGATCAAAGAAAAGATTTAGTCACCTTGCAGTGGAACTCAAAACGCTGGGTTAGTAGTGTTTGTTTTGTACAGAGCATGAGAGTTTTAGACATCTAGACTGGGATTCACAGCAGCCAGCATGCCCAGTGCTGGAACATGCAAGCCTGGCTGGTAGAACAAAGATCAGTGTAGATAAGAAAGTATAGGAAAGTAGCAAACTGGGAAGTGCCTCTTAGGGCCATATATTGGGAATAACTATGCTGAAACATCTTGTTTAGATGGCTAGACCTGACAAAAAATATCTTGGAATTTAGAACTGTTGCTCTTACTATTCCTAAAACAGCCATAAGATGTTGATACCGGATGCCCCTAAGGGCATTTGAACGACAGTGGTGGAGAGCACTCTTAGCCACAGGCTGACAGGGCACGGAGGGGCAGCGGTGCTGATCTGTACCCAGGCTGAAGGTGGGAACGGTAAAAAAGTTTGAAAGAGCAAACCTAACTATCCAGTCTAATGGGTGAGATAAGGTGATCCAGCAAAGCGTTTCCAGGTGCCAGACTAGATTTTTGCCCTCCTTTCTTCACTGTGTGTCCCCCACACTGCCCCAAACCAGCAGCTGCTGCTGTTTGCAAGCAGCAATTCCCTGGTCTGCTCCTGCTGTGGCTCCCCCTCATCTCTCCCCACCACATCCCCCCATGTCGCTGTCTCTCTGTGGCTTCGATAGTACATCTCTCTGCTGGGATTGATACAAATGTGGACGAAGACATTCGGCTGCAGAGGCAGACGGTACTGCTGGAAGTGACGCTCTGTCTGCGAGGGGGGATAGGAGACTGGCCAGGAAATATGTTCTGTAGGCTGGATTAAAGCCTTGGGTCAGCAGTTGGACCATGCTGGATTGTGTCTCACAGTGAAAGGAGTGAGACATGGGGTTCCAGTCCCTGTCAGTTTGATTATTTCTGTCTTTTGTCTAGCTGCTATCCAATGTAGAAAACACTAGGATTTCTGTTATCTCCTGTAGTTTTGAAACCTGCCGAAGAATGCTGCTTTATCGCCTGGATGGGTCGGTCTGATGCTTATCTAGGACTTCTGGGCATCTCTAAATAGCCACCTACTTGCCTCTGATCCATGAAGTCTGTGCGTCTTTCAGTCTTGGACCAGTTCCTATTTTTTTGTATTGTGGAAACTGAACCAGTTAGACACAAAAGTATATTGTATCTCTCCCAGAAAAGAAAACTGTGCAGTTGTATTGTTAGTCTGCATAGGAGATGTATGCATTTGCACCACCCCTGTTGGAATAGCAGGAGATTTTCTGCCGCAGGCAGGTATGGCAACCGAGTGAGCAACAGCTGCAGTGGCCTGGAAGAAAATACAGCATGTGCTCCTTTTTGTAGCAAATCAGCTGCTTTAGATGGCATAGAGACAACAGATTCATTTCCCCAGTGAGTCACTAAGCCTCCCTAAAGCCCGGTATCTCCAAGGCATTCAGCTGAGGTGGCGCATATTGCACCACTCCCAATATAGCCAAAACCTTAAAGGCTTAGTCAAACCCGTAATTAATTAATGCTTGTGTAACACTTAGAAGATAGAACTCAGTAGATGAGCACTAAGGCTGTTGCTAATGATTTTAAATCTACGAAGCATCTTCCTAAAAACCTTTGAAATTGGCAATTATAATGTTCTGTCTTAGATGGAAAAGCTTTGATCACTCCAGAGCAGGAAATAAATGCATGACTTAAACTGGAGAGATACAGTGAAAGAACAACAGCAAACTGCTAAATACACTGATGTGGCAGAAGGCCAGAGGAAGATTTGCTGTTACTCCTTCCAAAACTCGATTTGAAGCCATTTCTGTATTTCTGTATTGCATAAATGACTCTGAAAGTCCTAGGAAGTCTGCAGTTACACATACTTATGATCTGAAGATAAGACTTAATCGAAGAATTTATTTACGTGCCCTCTTCACTTTCTTTTTAATGTCTATACAATTACAAGGCTACATTCTGATACAGTGCTAGAAATGAACCTAATGAAAATATTCTGACCTGTCCTGTCTTGACTTCTAACCTAGATGCTTTAGTAGGATTAAAAAAACCCGTAAGATTTTAAAAAAATATATAAAAATGTGCCTGAAAGCCTATTGTTTTCTGTTCAAGGGTAGGAATATCTTGTAAAGAAAATAACTGCAGTCTGGAAGTTTGATTTTGCCATCGTGTTTTCCGAAAGCAAAATATGTGAAGCTGCATTCTTTTCTTGAGTAGTACTGGTTGTGGGTTCAGCAATGACATACACCAAACTGTTTCCCTGACTTATTCTATTTTTCATTAGGTGATTAAAATTTAAGAGGTTCTTTGGTATAAAGCAGTGTAGTCTTTGCTTGTAAACTTTCTACACTTCCTCAAATAACTTCCAGTTATTCACGAGCAGGAGAAAGAAAATAAGAACATTTTAAGAAAATAAAAAGGCCTTGTAGAAAGACTGTGTTTAAGGGTGTATGGATATTTTTTAAGCTAGTGTAGGGCTCTCACATGCAAATGAGTGCCTGTTGAAGGCATCCTCAGAAACATTTTATTTACTTTGATTAATAACTTAATAAATTCTCCCTAATAGGTGTTTGAGTAAGTGAAAAATACTCTTCAAGTTGCTTCTTGAAGGAACAAATATTATTGTAATGATTTTATATCATAATAACAAAATAAAGTTACATTCAAGCAAAGTAAGTGGAAAATCTATCTCACTACTTGTTCGTAAGCTTTCCACTGAGAGACTAAATGCTAGTACTATGCCTATTGATGCAATACGAGTATACTTAAGAAATTTTTCAAACATTTGAGAAATATATAACTAGTTATGGGAAATATAGGCTTTTAAATTATACATTATACTTATTTCATTCCATGGACAGACTAATCCTCTAACTAGACTCTTATGTGTGTTGGATATTTAAACAAAAATGGGATCTGAGGTTAAACTGACATGTGGAGGTGCAGTATAATCAGAAAATTGCTATCATTTATTATTTATGTATCAGCGACATGTAAGTGCATTTGTCAGTGACCAGAGTTTCATTGCGTAAGGTACCGTATGAAGACAGAGCAGGAATATGACACCTGCCCTAGGGAATTTAGAAATGAAATAAAATACAAAAAGATAAGCTGATAGGACAGAGAAGATGGGAGATGCTGCTAAAAAAAAGACATATATTATTCCATATATTAGTTAGTATAAAAAGCAGTTGAGCAGGTGAAGCAGCAATCTGTCACGTCTTTCCTAGCTGTTCCTGCAGGTGAGAGTTTTCGGAGGCATTGAATGGGTCTGTCTCAGTTCCTCATCTGTAAGGTAGAGGTAGTAATACTTTACTCAAAGGTGAACAAGAGCATGTTCGGATTCCTAAAGCTCTTTCAAGGGAAAAAAGGGTTCGCTCCAAGTCTTATGTTATAGGGCAGAGTCCCGCTGCAAGGCAGTTGTGCAGGTAGCCTTTGCAGTCTCCGTGGGACCTAAAGAGTGCGTGCAGGCAGGTTGGTTTGTAGTCACCTGGAGCCCCTGGTGTAGACCCTTGCATGCCATGTTAGCCCCAGGCAACACTTACAGGTGAGGATAAGCATTCTCCTGGAGACCTGATGTATTCTAGTAAATTCAATAGGGAGCTGAAAATCACGAGACCTAGGAACTAAATCTGGCAGACAGTGTCAACTCAAGCATGTCATTTTACCTTTGTTGCCTCAATTTGCTGTCTGCAAAGCTGAGACAATATCCCCATATTTTTTGAAGTTGGGAACAAAAGTCCAGAATAAATAGTGTGAGCACTGGCATGTGAGGTATGCTGCTTCTGATGACAAGATAGCCCTTTCTACATGACCATAGCCCTCCTAATGGTGTTACGTGAGACTGCATGTACATTTACACCTGACAACTTGGGTCAAAACAGCTAGTCTGAACATTTATCCTACGGTGAGTCCTCTCAATCATATTCCTAAATGAAAATTCTTACCCTATGTGACCCAACGATACCAGAAACAAACCTGCGACAAGGCCGGTTACCTCATGGTCCCAGCCTGACAGTCAGCACGGAGAAATGTGGCAGAATCTGACAGGTGTTTGCTGCATAAAACAAAGCTCTAATATCTCACAAAAGGAACAGTTAAACTGAATGGGGATACCACTATTTTATCTAATGGCTGTAATTTGATGTTCATGTGCTGTGTATAGCTGGAAGTGTGGTGGGACAGTCACAACGTCCTAAAAAGTTAGGTTTTCCTCATGTGTGGCAGTCAGCACAGCTTGGGTCCACATGTCGTTTTTGATGATAACACCACCACCAATAATAATAGTAATAATATCCTGTGGCATTCTTCTTCATGCATCATTCTTTGTCATGCTGTGAAGGTGGGCATGTGAGCATGGGTCTAGGGTTGGTGGCTGTCGCCAGCTGTTTTCCATTAGCTGCCATCTCACTTCCACGAGGTCTTGCAACACACATTGTCTAGGTGGTTCCTGGTGCCAAATGAATCCGTCCAGCTTTTCTCTCACGCCCTCCGTACTGCCAGGTAAAACATGACATGAGTCACTGTTCATGCTTCAGTGTTTGCTGCCAGTTTCCATGCCGCAGTGTCCTGACACATCACTGTTGTCCCTAATTCTGACTTCAGGGAGGCCACGCTCCGTATCCATTACTCGTAATTCAGAAGTAAATGGTGACTTTTGAGTCGTGACCATAAAACAGTGACGGGGCAAAAGCTTTAAATTGCACAAGCAAGCAGTGGATAAAAACCTACCTTTCTTTTTACTCTCTCTTTAAAAAATAGCGTATGTTAAAAATAAATAAGATGACTGTTCCAGGTTTCTGTTGTCTTCCAGTAAATGATGACTTATGGGGAAAAAAAAAATGGTGAGTACTACTGATGAGAGGAGAGGTGTTAACGGTACTTTCCAGAATCCTTATTCTAGAGTTCATAGAAATCCAACAGAAAAATCAAGAGAGAAAAAATGGAGGAAAAGAAGAGCAAAAAAAGAAAGTGAAATGGAGAAAGAGGAAGGAGGGACTGAAGAAGGAAGGAAGGGAGGGAGGAAGGAAGAAGAAAGTTTACAGATGAGACACACTTGGCACTTGTGCAGCTTCTGTTTATCTCATATTTTTTAAGTTCGGTGTTGCTGCAGTCTGCATCTACTCACCATTTGTAGCTGCTAGAAAAGGGATCTGGGGAAGGAAGATAAATTACTCCTACTATAACTTTTACAGGCATCGCGTCACCAAACCCAGAGAGAAATGAAAGGAAGTGACCGAACTCCAAGCTCTCAATCATCTCATTTGTTTTAACTATTCACTTCTGCATAGTGAGGGAAACTAAGAGGGTAATGCTACCAATTTCTTCTTTTTTTAAAAATGGAGCCAGGTTGAGTTTATTGCAGAGCAGTTACGAGATGTTCATTCATCACAACAGAGGAAAAAAATATTCAGAGCAAGAGATGAGTAGTCTTTGTATATTTGCTTTCAACAGGAATTGTTTATGTAACTTTCTTGGCATCACCGCAACAGTGATCTCTAAAGATACATAGGTATGTAATACTTCTAGCAAATACACAGTGAACGAATTATAGAAAGACACATGTTGACGATTGCAAGGAGAAGTTAATTGACACAACGAGAAGAGCAGTGATGGGTTTAGGAAAGTACGAGACACCACCCCCCTGCCCCTTACCCATGCTTCCACACTGCCTTGGCCTCTCATCTGTGGGTGACCCACAACCCCTCCTCTCTTCTTCTGTTCATAGGGGACCTTATGTACTCCACTTCCCCTCCTTCTCTTTCTGGGCCACACATGTGGATGTGACCCAGACTTCCCTTTGGAAAATCCTGTTCTTCTAGAGGCAAGGAGGCTTCTTGTCCCACGGGGAGGAGGGAGTCCACCAAAGCAAATTCTGGGTAATTGACACTCGCTGCCTGAGGCAAGCATCCATATCGGAGATTATCATTTAAATTCTGTTTATACAATATGCAGTCCCAATGCAGCAAGGGTTCTGTGGATGTTCTGGCAATATTACGAAGAAATAATAATGACAATAGTTGTTAATAGGTGACTGCTGACATTGATATTCAGGCAGTAATGACCACTGTAACCTAAAAAATCCCAAGGAGCTTTATTGCTTTCAAAACAAAGACATGTATTCTTAGGCTGAAGTGTAATTTGGTTGGAATAGTACATTTCATTTATAATGAATGTGTCCAGACCTAATGCTGCCTCCTTGCACAATATGCAAAACCAAGATTTGATGATAAAACTTGCTGCTCCTGAGCATGGCACATTGGTACCTCTATGAACAGAATATAGTTCTGCATTACAGATCAAACAGGGACTTTGCTGGTTTGCACCAAAATGTATAGACCTTTGGTAATAACTGTGTTTTTGGGGGGAACATCTGAAGAGGAGTTAAAAATTTGGACTTGTGAAGACTGTGGCTGGGAAGAGTTTCAGCATTCAAGAGGGAACGGACAGGCTGGCATGGCATGTAAGTTCTTTACACTTAAGATCATCTGCAGGATGACAATATTTGGAAATAAGCTTCAGCTAAATTTCACAATTATTTTAATTGGAGAAAATAACTCTCATTCTTTTTGATGCAATATCTGTAATGAGTGCTATTTTAAGAATCCACCCAAGGCTCTAGTCATGAAGAAACATGTGCTTGGCTGGGTTGTATTCACTCTAGAAAATAAAGTTGATGTTCTACTTGCAGCTGTAAACGAAAGATCTTTGTTCTTTTTTCCTCTAAGCCAGAATTCCATGACGGTTGTGATGAATACCTAGTTTTATAGGGAAAAAAATCAAAAGCTGTCATCTACTATGGAAATAAATAAATGTAGCGTGATATTGGCAGGAAAAAAAACATATTAGTGCAAATCCCAATCAAAATAAATTCTACTCAGTTCTAGATTGTGTCCATAAAATTTTTGGTATACATCTATTACACGCTACAGTTTTCTGACATATATTATACAAGAAATAAATTTGTAATTATAAGATTATATTAGGATAAGAACTAGTATCCAAGTGCCAGTTTTGAATTTAAGTGACTCAGATGCTCAGAAAGAAACTAGAAAAAGTTAACCGCTAATGCTATAGCAAACTCAATTTGAAGTATACTCCAAGTATACATGAGCATCTGCTTTCATTAATGTAGGAAAGTATCCAAAACATGGCCAAAAATGTGGAGTATTCAGTGCTTGAACAAGAACCACCTATTATTCACTATACACTAACATAGCCTTGCAAGCGCTATAAAAGTAAAAGTAGAAATTAAGATACCAATAAAATCAACAGAACCTTTTTTCCTACAGTTATATTCTTCCATCTCCTTTCCTTCCAGTGCTAATGTGGCATTCATAAGAGATCAGGTATGTGTTAGTGAATGAATAAAACTTAATCCTAACACAAATAAACTACTATAAGAGCCAGTACAAACAGCCAGTATAAGAGCAGTTAGCCCGTTCATTTAGCAATAAGCCAGGCATTGCTGGATAAATTAAAATGCAACCCTTTCATCACTACTCGATTTAGCAATCAGTTGACATCAAACTAGCAAACATGCACTAGAATGAGAATATAGAATGTGATTTCTCCATATTAATACTCTAATCTCTCTTTCTTTTCATAACTTCATAGTAGGCAGAATTAATACTGATAGAATTTCCATTATTTACTCAAAAACCCCCTCAGTCATATTAAAGTGTTAGTTTGCACTTACCTGGCACTCAGCGTAGATAAGATCTTCCTTCACTCTTAATCTAATTATGACAAAATTAATAATGACAACCCTTGAGAAAGTAAATGTGTGACAATTAATAAAGAAGTGGTTTAGAAATGAAGGAGCTCGCTTTGCTGAAGATGACAGGGCTCAGCCTATGAATCAGCAGTATATGAGGAGTACGCTGAGAAAAGACAACCATAAAGATAAATTATGAAATCCAAATGAGACCCTGGGGGCTAGGAAGATAATGATAAGTAAATCAAATCTGAGATGTGGGCTGAGGCACAAACGTATAGGTGAAAAGGGGAGCTTCAATTCGATACAAGAAAAAAGGAATCTTGAAGCCACGATCTGTGTGTTACATGCAGCCTCAGAGAACACTTCATCTATCATTCAGCCCATTGCTGGCAGCTTGCTTTCTCTGGGGAGTTAATTTGATGGCAACAGCCTGCCCTTAGCTGTCATTTTTACCAGGGCTGAGAAGCTTACTCCTATCGCACTGAGCTTATTGTGCTCACCTGACACCACGCATGCACACAAATAGGTGTCTGTCTACTCTGGGGTGAAGACAGCCACTAAGAGCAGGCCAGAGCAATTAATTTGGCCATTAAAAAAACTCTTGATCTGCTCCCAAGATGACCCTAGGAAAAGGGATCTGACTGCTTTGACAACTGCATCCGTCTTTCAGCCGTTGCCTGTATCGATTCTTCAGTGACACATGAGCCTGCCTTGGCAGCAGATGAAGATATGGGCCCTGCCCGCTTCGTTGGCCTTTGCATGATAATGTGTATGAAAACAGATTAAATAGAGCAATTAAAACATCAGAAATCTGGAAAGGGGTGCATATGGAATGATTGCTGGCAGGAAGGTTAAATGGCCAACTTAAAGTTAGCAAAAAGTAGATGAAAACTTCCAAATTGTAAAATAAAGGAAGAATTAGGAATGAAAGGAATGAAAGAAGGTAGAAAAGAAACTAGGAGACAGCAGAGTCAACATTTAGGTCCTATTCTGGATTAACAAAGAACTTCTTCATGAAGACTTTTTTTTTTTCTTTTTTCCAAAAGCTGTTTTCATTTGTACTTTAAGCTCCACATACACTCTATAGTTTTAATTCCTTTTCTTCGGGAAAGAGAGATAAAACATTTGTGTCCTGTTTTGGAAAGGTGTGATGACTTAATTTTGATGTTCAGCCCACGAGTAAGTTTTACCAATAAAGAAGTAAAAATGGCCACGAACTCTGTGGTCTTCTGCCCAGTGACTTCAAAAGTGAATGGGTTCTGGTGTTTACGAAAAGCCATGGTCCCCTGAGAACTTCATAATGCTACAGTCTCCTAATGAAAGCCAGAATACATTTATGTGAATCTTGGAATTTGTAGTAGAAGGCTAGACCTTGGTTTTTCCTTTCTAAGCTCATCTGTAAGATGCCTAGGAGATTCATGCTGACATGGGTCCTTTTCTCTGTTTTGCCTCACAGTACAAGAGAAGGAGAGTTAGAACTGATCCATATATTCTCATCATTCAAGGAAAAAATATCTTTCCCCTTCGGGATGAAGATTAGAGCTTTTCTTTTCTAATGTAGACTTTGATACAGTTATCTGTTTCTTGTTGAATTCAATTACCTGTAATGCATGCCTCATGAGAACTTTCAAAAGGCACTGTTCACACAGTTTGTAGCCAGCACACCAACAAAAGGTATGCCTCACTCTTTCTCCAAGGACAGCATTTACTTCTTGCTTACTTCCATGTGTCATTCTCTAAGAGTGAAAAAAAAAAAAAAGTTTAATTTCTTGTTTTCTTCTCTTATTTTGTTTTGGTTTACTTGTCCAGAAGCTGGTAGTTCAGCAAGAGGCAGTACTCTTCATCATAAATTATATATAACTTCAAATAATCAATGTTTGTAGCTTGGAGAACCTGCATTTCCCATAAAGGAAACAGTATATAATTTATATATTGCTAGTTCACAGCAAAGCCATTTCCTTTTTTTGGAGAGACGTGTTTTGATGAAAGTCCCTTGAAGCTGATGGTAAAACTGAAGTAACAAGTTAATAATACGGAGTACCAGAGAATATCGCATGAAGTACTGAATGCTGAATTGCAGAAAGCTATGTGGGTATATGAAACGTGTTTGTTGTTAGTTGTTGGTATTTATGGACTGAAGAAAGTTTTTTCCAGTTTCTTCTCCCAACTATCTTCTATTCTGTTCATGTCCTTGGACAAAGATCACTTACACTCTCAGGATTCATGTCTTTTTCAGATGAGTGTGAGGATGCTTGATTTCTTCCCACATTCATTTTAAGAGCAGAATTTAAGGTACAGCCTCAAGATTAGCTTTGAGGTCCCAGACGGAGGTCACTACGTGTATGCATGCACAATCATTGACGTTGACATAAGGATTTTTACTTATTTTTACTTATATGCAAGTTGAAAAATTTACTCAGAATAACCAATGCCTCTTACTAAATTCTCTTTTTTATTTTACTAAGCAATGTATTTTATTGTTTGGAAATAATTGTTAAACCCTGTATTTGGATGAGCAGGGAATGTAAAGCATAAGGAGTTCTTTGCTTTAAAGAAGAATGGGGTAAGGGAAAAGTTTCTTCCAGTTCATTTGTGGAAACTGCATTCCAAACTATTTAAATTGAGGGCATTTTAGATAATATTATGAGGTTTTGTACTCTCAAATCACAACTGAATTTATTGGTCTCAGCAAAATCAGTGGCAAAACTTCCTGTTGCTTTAATGGAGCTGCAGTTTCTCACGGAGTGGGTTGGGTGCATAAGGGAAACAAGAACGAGCTTTGTAATTAGGATTGTTACATGGTGGTCTGACTTCTTTAAAATAATTCACAGCTTGCCAGAGAAACTAGCAATTAACTCTGAACTCTGTAAAGTTTCAACCCTTAAATATAAAAGAGAAATGTGTTCAATTTGTAATTATCTTTATAGGCTGTAAAAATAGACTCCAGATAAAGAAAAAAGTAGGATTTCTTTCATTAAAAACCGTGAGTTTTGTTAGATGGAGAGGGCTTTACTATGAAAACGTTGGTCAACTTAAAACCTTGATGTGATTCTGTTAGAGAAAATCCCCAAATGTATATTTCACCATTGGAAATCCCTTCAGCATGTACACAACAGACTCACAGGAAGGGTTTTGTAGGTGCAGAAGCTCCCAATAAAGTTTTGAAAGCCAGCAGAGGAAGGGTTTTGTGGAGGGAATACACAATGTCGGTTAGCCCTAAATGAGGTGAGAAGGATGGAAGAGTAAAGATTAGATGTCAATAAAATCAGAAATATAAGCTGAAGCATTTGGGACAGGCTGTGCATCCTTTGGTGTCTTTGGAGTAAGAGACTATTCAAGTAAGATACTGACCTTTCTTTGTCCTGTAACATACCATTCACCAAAAGGTGAGCCTCAGAGGACCGATCCAGATTCCTCAGAAAGATCTCATTTTCTACTCAAGAGGCATTTTCTAACAGCAGGTGTGTTGCTGCTTTTCAGGGAAACATTTTTAAAAGATTTCCTGACATTTAGTTGCAGAATATCTAGCGGGAGCATTTGAATTTGCAAGACTGGAGTCTCCCAAGCTCTTTTTAAAAATTAATTCCTACTAATGATATATAAACATAGTTGGAATAAATCCAGTATCTGGGAGACCCTGTCCTGGCCTCTCCTCATTCAGAGTCCTTGAATGCAAAATTAATTACAGTGATGTCTTCTGGACCAAAACTGATTTCAGTGAAATTTTTTTAACAAAATTTATGGGTCTGAAGGGGAGTCTGTTATTCTTACGTTTGAAAGAGTCTGGTTATGGCAAAAATGCTTGTAATTTTTAAAAAGGTCAGCAAAGCCAAGCTGCATTGAGGACACCTTATTGATCGATTGAAGATATTATATCTGCCCTTTGTTTTATGTGTGACAGATGCACTGCTGTGACTTGCAGACTAATATTTTTGACATAAAAAGCTCACTATTATGACATAGCAAAATAGCATTTTTATCATATGTGAGATATTTCCAAACTTTTGATTTTGCAGCAAATTAGCTTAAGGTCGTTGGATAGTGATTGTTTATTTTAAAAGATCATTTTAAACACTTACCTAAAATTTACCTTTTTCCTTACTGTTAAACTAATTTGCAGGTTTTTTACTGTATTTTAGGAGACAAAAGTATGTATTGTTTGAAAGTTTCATCGCAATATTCGTGCCAGTGAAAGCTTGGCTGCCTGTTTTCTCTGTAGACTTATGTAAATTTCTAGGGACCTTGTGTGAATGGAAGGAGTCTGAATTTGTGTCCATGGTAATCTGTTCAATGTGTAGAGGAAGTTACAATGGCATTAACCCATGAAAAGGATCAGTTGTTTTCATGGAAAGCAGTCAAGACATGCTTTGAATTCAGATAGTCAACTTAATCAGAGCTGGACATCGTTTCTTAAGAGTTTCTCTTTGAAAGAGCTTAATGCTGGTCACCTGCTATGGTCAAAGCACATCATTTATCTGTAAAGTGGCATAAAAATTTAACAGTTAGCTGAAGAATGGGTACATCCCTGAAATAAAGAAAATAAAAAAAATCCTGCAGTTATTTACAATCTCTACTTGGGCAACTGGAAGCATGAAAATGCCGTAGTTGTCCTGGCTCATTACCTGCCTTCTGCCGCTGGGAGCTGAGTGAATTCATGCGGTGCTTCTTTAGGACTGAAAATTCAGCAGCACCAGTCATCACCGCCCTCCTGGGTGCAGTAGGAGTCCTGCCTGGGCGGGGATGGCCAACACACCCGAGAGGCAAGACACGCTGGGGCTTGAGCAAACATGGTGATTCAGTCTTATATCAACCTTCATAGGAGATAACAAGATACCAGATCTAGTCACTCACCTCCTGTTGCTTTTCCTCAGGCATAAATAGTCTGCTGGTAGAGCTGCCCTGGTAGGAAGTGATTGAGTCTGTATTCCCCTTTACCTTTACCAGAAGAAATTGTGTGTAGCAGCTTTATTTGGGTTCTTCTCCTGCATTTAAATTAAATTACAGTACAAGGAAGAGTAGCATTAGGCAACCTGTGTTTATTTGGCTATTCAGCAGAGAATTATTTTGCAAGATTAAATAATACCTGTCTCAGCTTCATCTGTTTCAGCTAGTGAAAGTAAAAGATCCTTCTGCTCCATATCTTAATTAATTTGCTACAGGATATTTCCACAGTTTAATGGTAGACTTGTATTAGGGATGGCTTACTTTTGATGATAATGAAGATGACAAGGTTAAAAATAATAAATACAATGAATGTAAGAAAATAAAATGTCAGTGTCTATAATTCATGTAAGTTTTTTTACAGTATCTGTCTAGTGCTACTTGAACATTTTATGTCAACATTAGCTAAATGAATTTACTGTATTGCTGCATGAAGCTGCATTTAGAGAACATCGTAATTACATTTCCTGGCCTTCCTTCAAAATGGCATTACCCAACAGCTTTCTAGTGGAAAGAGGCAGGTCTTTCAATGCAGAGCCCTGAATTAACACAGCAAGAACAGCTGGTACTTGCCCCTAACCCAATATAAGGGCTGTAAGTTCCCGGAATTACTTTCGTAAGAGCTACTGTACCCTCTGCGTGTTCACCAGTGGAGATGTTTGGACATTAAAACCGTAAAGGGGAACATGATAGCTGCTCAAGGCATAAAGAAAAATACCGTTGATGGATGATCCCAGTGTAAGCAACAACATCGTCTCATAAAGACAGGGGAAGAACAGTTAGGTAAGTAGTGTAATGGTTGGCATTTTTACTAGACATTTAAATTGTGTTTGTCCATGGGAGCAGACAATAGCAGCAAGGATTTTCATAGAAGTTGCACCAAAAAATAAGAAAATAGACAGGAGTCTACTGCTTAGGAATATCTCTTGCCTTTACAGGAGGCATGTGGGTCAATGACCAGATCAGGGTATTCTTCTGGTTCTCCAAGTCAAACACAATTAGATAAAGCAAAATATCTAGAAACTGTCCAGAGGAAAAACCAATACTAATAATAGCAGTAGTCACCTAAACAAGCCTTGCAGAGGAATTGGGTTTTGAGGATGAACTGTACACTGCAGAAGCACAGCGTTGTGCCATTTGAAAATACTGTTGCCCACGAATTTATAGAACGTGTGCTCTGTAGTGTTGGTTAGGCCAAAATTGCCTCTGTCCTGTTCTCTTGTAGGGGAGTGAAAGCCAGTACTGCCTAAAACCAGCATTTGCTCTTTGAACATGATGGATATTGCAACACAAAAATAAGAATCACGTAATCCCCAGTTCTGTAAGGAAGCTGCAAATGATGGATCTGAGATTTTTTCCATTCATGAGGTATATCAATTTGCAGTCATGTTTCGCTATCCCTGAATTTCAGGCTGCTAAGGGAGACATTGCTAAAAAGCACCTAGGGACACATTCCCTTGAATTTAAGCAAGGGAAGAGTCAGTCACATCACTTGCTCAAGCCAACTTCTCAAAGTTAACTTTGTTGCTTTCCTGAATGCAAGTAGAGTGTCTGTTACAGAACAATACGTGATATTTATTTTAAGTTTTAATAGTAGCTGCATTTCATAAGTACTACCACTGTTTCAGTGGTAGTGGATCCACTCGTGTAGTATGCAAAGGCCAGGAAAAGCCGTGTTGGGTCATACCTCAATTCAGTATTGTCTGACAGAGAACAGTGCAGAAGCTTCAAAAGAACAGCCATGAAGTCCCATAGTAGGTAGAAGCAAGATACTTCCCCAGTCTTTTCTCACTCGTCTCGTCTATACCAGGTACCTTTCTTTCTAAATGTATTGTGATAACTCCAAATATTCTTTATATCTTTATAGCTATTTTGCTCTTCATTTAGCTGTTAGCCTCAGCAGTTTCCTGCAGTGATAATTGCCTAGATGTGAAAAAAGGGTATCTTTTCACTGGTTTTCTTACTTTCAGCCTTCTCATTAATGCCCCCGGGGGTTCTTGTTCTTCTAGAGAGAGTGAGAACAAAAGTTCCCAGTCTTAATCTCAGCAACATTCATTATTCTTTATATTTGTTTTCTTCCCAAAATAAGCATTCTTAACCTTTTCCATCTCCCTGTATTTGGAACTTTTCCATGGTCACTTTCATCAGTGTTCCCTCACATGCATATTACCGCGCTTAATTGTTTTTGGGAAGGCAGGGCCAGAACAGAATGCATTTTCCAGATGAAGCCACACTGATGATTTGTGTTAAGGAGCAGTAATGTTCTTTCTTCATCATTTCTGACATATTTCCAAATTTCTGCTTGAACTCCAGCTATACACTGAATGAGCCTGATTTAGCTATCCAGGGATGCTGTGGTCTCTTCATTCAGCTGGTACAATTACTTGAAAACCCAACAAAGTAAAAGTAGTGTAGTTTTTCTTTTTTTAGTGTAGTTTTTATTTTTACTGCTGCATCTATCAAAGCTGCATATTATTTGGTGTTGTTATGTGCTTGCTTTGCTCGTTACAGCTTTCTGAACTATCATCCTATCCAAGCTAGATAACTGAAACATCAGTGCATTGCAACATTTTTGGCATATCCTCTTGAATCAACTGTTTCAGTTTCTGGAAAATTAGTAGACGTTTTGAAGACTTCTAAAAAGTGGCATCGCTATCAAAACTGGAAATATTTTTATTTTGAGGATTCTTGGAAAAACTCGTACATTTCGTTTGCCAGAAGCTGGTGTCTGTGTAGTAATTTGACACCCTTACTGTGCCTTGAATGTCAATTCAAATTATATTGCAGTCATCACTCTTTAATGGCTCATCTGCTGTCGCTGTGTGACCTGTCTGCTGTTCATGTCATATGAGTTTCTCAAGAAAGGCCTGTGCTGGTTTCTGTTCAAGTGCTACTTTTCAGATTTGCACCTGCGTTGTTTCTCTAAGCTTTGTCCTGTTGGGCCATGTGGCCTTTTTTACGTATGGTAATTGAAATCTTACTGGTTTGTTACATTGTGCTGATTGATTGTTTCATCCTGCTACCCCTTAGGAATTAAATTTGCTTTTCTTTGCTAGATGCTGTGGTATACCTATATTGATACATATATATTATTAGGGCTCAGAGTTTGTGTTGGCGTAGTGTCAGCAGTATGTTCTTCTCCTCTCAGCAGTTTTATTTTCCTAAGATGTTCTCCAGGGCCTAGAAGTTTAAACCCTCCTTGCTCACTCACAGAAGTGAGTTTTAGCACCCTGTTCATTTTGTCTGTTTGGGCCTGCACACTTAATTGGGAGCGTTTATAAGAAAACAGGCGCTGAGAGAACTTCTTTTCAGTCTATATGTAAACTTCCAGGCCATCCCCTATTCATAGCTCTGCATTGCTCGGCGGGATCTGTAAGGCAGGCTTCCTCCCTGGCACAATGGCAGAAGTGTCTAAATGGCTCTAGTACAAAGCGTCCTAATTATTTGCCCAAAGAATATTCACAGAAGACACTCTGAATCCAGCCTATTGAAGTTTTTCCTCATACCATAAAACCTTTATATAAATATTCATAAGAGAGAGGGGACAGGCAGACACGCTTCACAGCCTGCTAATTAATGGCTTTACCCAGGATTTTAGTGCTCTGCACCTCGACTGAGGGCAGGTGTCCGTTTATCAAGAGATTTGAGGATCTTTGAGAGCCTACAGTGGGAGTTTGGTGTTAAAATCCCTTTCTAGAACTAATTCTTCATCACTTGAGAGCCCAAACTCCTTAGTTCTGTTGGGCGTTGAGATTCAAACTAGCAAAGCGCTTACACAGGTGATTTCCCAATGTGGGAATGACTTGGTTGGTCCTGCTGTAAATTCACGAGTCACTTTAGGTGCGTTGAAACCTACTTAAGAGATTTAAACCCGCTCAAACTATTAACTCACTATACATTTTTAGGTAATGATTTCCCCTGATTCTGGTTGCTGCTAATTGACAGAGCAATTCATTACTTTATTAATTTGCAATAAAAATAATTTCATCTTGGTAGGTGAGTCATTGCAATTAACTGAAAACAAATTTAGTAGTTAGATACATTGTATTTAATTTCTTCTGTTATAGCATTTAGCTTGTAGTAAAAAATTTGCCTATGAATCATAATGACATTTTTGGGATTCCTGATTTTTGTTTCAAAGATTTAATCTCTTACTGCTAGAAAGTCACAGTCAATTTGCAGTTGATTATTGAGCGTTGACAGCTGACTGCCACGATATATGAACTTTCAGTTGTATTGAGCTAATCTGAACCTAGGAGGATTGCTGCAATAAGATTCTCAGTTTAAACTGCATTATACGCTCAGTGTTGTATTGAAAGTAGCAAGAGGTCAGAACCTCCATTTTGTGGTTCAGTGCACAAATTAAGACTTCTCATGGAGTGCCACCACCACCTGAGACCTGGAAAAAGGCTTTTTACTGCCTCAGTGAAAGGTTGGAGTATGTGGGGAAATGGTTTTTACAGTAAGGTGAAATTTCATGTTTACAATGATTGATTAAACCACATATCTATCATCTTACAGGGCTATTATTTCCACATTTTGGGTCAAACCTTGTTCAACTAGGTTTATGTCTGCTGACAGAATTCAGCGGGGATTAGAGCAGAATATGAACTAACAAAATGGTGTTACGTTTGGGTTTTAGTTGTTTTTAAATCACAAAGTTGTATTCTGACTGCTATTAGTTATGTAAAATGTGCGTAAGTTAGACATTAGGAGGATGGGAGGAGAGGGATGCATGCCTAAAAGGTGGTGGTGTGTTCTGTGTGCATTCACATGAGCCTTACGTAGCTTCCCAGGCAGATTCACCTCCCATCTCCAAGATGAAGATCACATTGATTAAACACAAATGAGCAAGATACATGACTATACAGATAGTGCAAAATATCTGGCACCCTCCTGATTCCCCACTCCCAAATATTATTAGTATCTGAGTTCCAAAATCGTCTGTGAAGTTCCAGTTTTGTGGGTGATGTGGGATAAGACTAGGATGGGACTCTTGTTACTCTCTTGGACATACATAAAACATGAGACAGAATTTGATCTCAAAACTGTGTCAAACGGTAGATGCAATATAGATAGCAAGGTACCGAAGGGAATAAAAAAATAAGTCAAGAAAGGAAATGTGAAGAAATTAGATTTTAAAATGGCGTGACCTTATTTTATTTGATATCTTTTCTTTTTTTAAATCTGACTGGGAAAAAAAAATTAGTGTTAATATTACTGTAGTTAGTTAATCACTTCCAGGAGCCGGCAATACACCTTTTTGTTTATGAAAATACAGCTGTGGTGTGGTGCTCCACTGACATGGCACAGGATTTGGGAAAGCGTGGAAGAAAGCCCAGACCATCCACTTCCCTGTGGAGTTACCATGCTTCCATAAATACTCTAAACCCCAGAATTAAGTATGTATTCCTTAAGGAACTTCAAGATAGATACCCATTTTTTTGAGCTTCTTTTATTTTTGTATGACATCTTTTCCTGTAGAAATTGTAGGAAAATAAAACGATGTCGTTTGATCTGTTCATACAGACTTACAAATTTTTGAAATCAACTTCAGAATTGCTGGAGCAAACTGATGACTTATTCCACCAAAAGCAGAGGCCTCACTAATTAAACTTGGGGCTGTGTGTCCTTGGTAGCTGTAAGGTCTGGATGAGGATTTTAGGAATCCCAGCCCCACCCAACAGCACCAGTCTGCAACAAACAGCCAGCCCCGTCGCACTGCCAGCACTCCTGAGCAAAGCTCAAAGATCTGGAGAAAAAAACTCAGGTTGAGTGCAGTAGAATTTTTTTCTGGATCTAAGCTACATGTACCTCTTTTTCCAATCATTTCTGTCTTTAGATAGCGCCGTAAAGGCTGAATTCCAAATATGTCAGGGTGAAATCTCTGCTAGTATTAGACTGTACTTAGAGTCAGCAGTTATGGTTTAGCCTATTTAACCGCAAGTTTTCAAAACACTTTCGTAATTTTAAACAACAGGAGTCAGATCGCAAAGTGAAACTGAGGCAGAAGACAGACACACAAGTCCAAAGTTACCCAAGTCCTGAAGATACTGAAAAAGAGTTGCCTGGCTTCACAGATATCCCAGTGCTTAACCTTAAGTCTCCCAAATGCTTAGAATCCTGCTTTAGAGTTTACTGAGGATTTCTTAGTCTGGATAGTGTTGAGCAGCTTGAAGCCTATTTCATATCTAAATTTTAATTTAAAGAACTAGTGATCTTTCAGGCACCCTTCCAAAATTAAACCTTGTCGGAACATGTCAAAACACACAGTTGTAGTGTTAAGCTCCACGTAAGGTAGTAGTGACACTAATTCTCCTTCTCACTGTATCCTGCTGGCTTGAAAACTCCACGGACATCAGGAGACGGGTTCCTTTCCATCCTCTGCCTGGGGCAACGCGAGTCTAGTGTCAGTTGCTCCTCAAAGGTCAGATAAATGCTATCTGCAGAAACAGGAGGGTCTTCTGCGCTTCCTGTGAAGGTGTGGANATGTCAAAACACACAGTTGTAGTGTTAAGCTCCACGTAAGGTAGTAGTGACACTAATTCTCCTTCTCACTGTATCCTGCTGGCTTGAAAACTCCACGGACATCAGGAGACGGGTTCCTTTCCATCCTCTGCCTGGGGCGATGCGAGTCTAGTGTCAGTTGCTCCTCAAAGGTCAGATAAATGCTATCTGCAGAAACAGGAGGGTCTTCTGCGCTTCCTGTGAAGGTGTGGAGGGTTGACCCTGGCTGGGTGCCAGGTGCCCACCAAAGCTGCTCTATCACTTCTCTCCTGAGCTGGACAGCGGAGAGAAAATATAATGAAAGGCTCGTGTGTTAGATAAGGACAGGAGGAGATCACTCACCAGTTACCGTCACGGGCAAAACAGACTCAGCCTGGGGAAATTAGTTTAATTTCTTACCAATCAGATCAGAGTAGGATAAATAAAAACTAAATCTTAAAACATCTTACCTCCACTTCACCTTCCTTCCCAGTCTCAACTTCACTCCCACTCTCTCTCCCTCCTCAGCGGTGCAGTGGGACGGGGAATGAAGGGTGCAGTCAGTTCATCGCACGCTGTCTCTGCCGCTCCTTCCTCCTCAGGCAGGAAGGGCTCCTCGCACTCTTCCCCTGCCCCAGTGCGGGGTCCCTCCCACGGCAGACAGTCCCTCATAAACCCCTCCGATGTGAGTCTTTCCCACGGGCTGCAGCTCTTCACGACCTGCTCCAGCGTGGGTCCCTCCCACGGGGTGCAGTCCTTCAGGAACAGACTGCTCCAGCGTGGGTCCTCGTGGGGTCACAAGCCCTGCCAGCAAACCTGCTCCAGCGTGGGCTCCTCTCTCCATGAGGCCACAGGTCCTGCCAGGAGCCTGCTCCAGCGCGAGCTCTCCATGGGGTCACAGCCTCCTTCAGGCATTCACCGGCTCTGGCGTGGGGTCCTCCACGGGCTGCAGGTGGAGATCTGCTCCACCGTGGCCCTCCACGGGCTTCAGGGGCACAGCCTGCCTCACCATGGTCTTCATCACTGGCTGCAGGGGAATCTCTGCCCCGGCGCCGGGAACACCTCCTGCCCCTGCTTCTTCACTGACCTTGGTGTCTGCTAGGCTGTTTCTCTCACATATTCTCACTCCTCTCTCTGGCTGCAGTTGCCGTTGCATAGCAACTTTTACCCTTTCTTAACTACGTTATCACAGAGGTGCTACTACCATGTCTGATGGGTTCAGCCTTGGCCAGCGATGGGTCCGTCTTGGAGCTGGCTGGCGTGGGCTCTGTCGGACATGGGGGAAGCTTCTAGCAGCTTCTCACAGAAGCCACCCCTGTAGCCCCCCCACTACCAAAACCTTGCCACGCAAACCCAATACAGAAGGGAACCGGAGTGGAGTGGGAGAAACGCAAGTGGACACATGCATCTCTAGTCCCACGGTCAGAGAAGCTGTAGGGAAGGAGGGAGCATAGATTTTGGTTCCTCAGCCCAGTGTATTTTGAAACACAGTATCAAAAATTAATGTCAGTGTAGTTGCAATTATTCAATTGACTTTATCTGTGATCTCTGTTATGCCACTGTATTAAAATTCTGCCACATTCTAGTAAAAATGACATTTTTTTAAAAAGCTAATCTATATCGTCTGTTTTGCTTTCATTTTGTGCTTTTAGCATGCCAGTGTTTTTCATTTTTCTCTGTTGTCTCTAGCAATCATGAGACACTTTCTTTTTCAAATGATGCGTTTATGTGATCATTTACAACAAGGAAATACCTAAAGGAAAAGAGAAAACGTGATTCAATCATAAGAAATTGCAATATATATGTACATATATTTATACACCCCTTTCTCAGACATTGGTGTAGATGTACATATATCCATACATACCTATGCAAATACAGAAAATATAGTTGTAAGAATTTGTCAAAAAATGGCAGTTTCTGAATTTGTTTACAAGATTTTTATTGTATTGTTTGTGTTATGTTCATATATCTTTTTGTCAAATAGAGACATATGTATTTTTAGAAATGTGCAGCTGATATCGAGTGTCCATGATGAGCTTCGGAATTTTTCAGTCTTGACGTTGTGAGTGCAGATCTTCCTCAAGGCAGTGGAATGGTTTTGGTATGCAGCATAATCCCTAGATTTCTATGAATGCTTATACAAAAATCACCCAGGGCAACCTCTCTTTTCCCTTTTATTATTGAAAAAAGAATTTCATAAAGATGTTTCAAGTAAATACCTCCCTGAAGCAAAATAAGATATTGCTATCTAAAGAGCCACCTTTCAGAAAACTTGCTGGAATATGACTGGAGGGATAATGGTTGAGTAGAATTTGCAATTCCAGCATCAAATAAATGAGAAAGAAAAATATTTAATAATTAAAAGCTTCCTCCTTCAGAGAATATATTACTCTCCATCTCCCTCCTGCTAGGATCTTCATAGGATTCAGTCTAAGGCTATTCATTAGAGTCCACAAGGTGATTTTACCATTTAAAATAGTTTGCAAAAGAGAAAGTTTCTAACAGCTTGACTTCACAACCCCTACTGTGCCATAAAGCATTTATTTCAGTAAATGTGTCTTTGAGATGACTTGCATAAGGTCTACTCTCAAGAGTTTCAGATAGTTATTACCAAAGCTGTAGAGCTTTACTGATCTGTAGATGTTAACACTAACAGGTGGAGAGGCATTGGGGAAACATAGTGAAGATTTTAAAAAATGTTTCCAAAAGCCAGTTAAATGTGAACTCTGAGATTTTGGGTATAGGACTTAACTTTGGTTTCTTTTTCATTGCAGTTCTGAAATGTCTACTGCAATGTTTCCTGTTTATTGGAAAGGGGATTGTAAATGTATTCACGTTCACATTCACATTTAGGTGCTAAATACAAGAGGTAAAGCGCATATTCTTAAATCATAATTATATTTATTACAGTTCTTGATACACAGTTTTGCTAGAAATCAGAATAATACACAAAACGTTGGAGAGGATCATGCAAATAAAATGAAGTTACTAGTGCTATTTATGTTTGAACAAAGTCCAGTTCTGTTCAACTCTATCTCTTTCCTGCTTCTCTGATAGTGCTAACAGAGAAGTAAATTCATTTTGAAACCAAATGACTGTAGTTTTACTGACTTGATTGAATTTTTGTTTGTCCATGTCTGGTCTGGATTTACTTTTTATTTATGTGATTCCGTTAATTTACATGTGTTGCCTTAAAAGACTATCTGGGTATGGGTAAAGAAATCTGGGTAGCAGCAGAGTTATATAAAAGTCTGTGCTAGGAATCACTGCTTGATAACTGCTTTTTTGAATAGCAGTTCCAATTTCTATCACAATCCCCAGATTGCCTCACTTCATACGTGGGACAACAGTGTAACATCTTTGTTGAGATTACAGTCTCTTAAGGACTCTTAAGTCCCTTCTGGTTTTGGGTTTAGACACATAAAATCCTTCTAACATCTTCAGCAGCAAGCCAGTCATTCTGCTTTCCTGGGTTACCCAGTTCTGTAGGTTCTTAAATTACTTGAGGTATCTTTGTTTTTAGCCCAAGAGCTTCACAGGCACTCCTTTTCACTCATCTGTGCATGTTCAGAAATATCCCCTCTGGAAAAAGAAGCACCACTCTCCCACCTAGAACATAGATTGTCATCTTCGTTTCAGTGAGCAGACACTTGAATGATTCATCAGTTACCAGAGAAGCCTTAAAACTGGCTATAGCCAAAGCTTCAACTGACTGGTAATGGCTGTGTAGAAAGCTGAAGTCTATCAGACCATTTTGCTCTGTCTTCAGATGCTGTGTAGTTGCACAAGACCACAAACAGAAGGAGACTTCTGACATTTCCTACCACTTTGCCTGTAGTCAGAGTGAGGGTGGAAGCAGGTGACTAGCAGATTGGATCACATCCTGTGGTATCCTGAGATCCTTCCTGCTTTCCACTGGCTGCTTAGAAATTTCAGAGGCTGTGAAAGCCCCAGGCATGTAAAATTCCAACGGGGTAGAACGTCAGCTGGTCAAACTGGAGTCCGTGTTGATTTTGCATATACAAATGCACTGAAAAATTGTGATTAAATGTGATTTATAAACCTTAGCTGATACCAAACAGATTATGCTTTTAATTCATGGCACTCTTCACTGTAAAGTTGTGACAGGTTAAGTAAGCAGAGTGCCTAATAATACTCTGATGCTTAGTGCCAACTGCTTTTAAATGAAGCCAATCAATCTTTTTCTTTTTCTTTTTTCTTTTTTTTTTTAGATTTAAACACCATTTGTGTTAGTAAATACACATGACAATTGTGAAATTGTAAGAGGAGTTTTGTTTTGACTTTATATTTAGTGCAGGGAAATTCTCACTTTTTCAATCTCTATTGGAATGAGCAGCCTACACTCCAGCACAATGAACGGAACTGACTCTCTTTATAGATACTCAAACATGTACCAATTCCTAAAATAAGCCTACACAGAAGGAATTGTGGGTAAAAAAAATTTTTTTTGATTTCTCTAAGGCCGTGAGAATTCTCAGACTCATCTTAACAAAAGATTTAGACACTTGGACTTTCAGGGAGAGAGAATATATGAAATTGTATAGGTGGGTTGTTAAAGCATTTTGGTGGGTTTAAGGATTTTACAGATGCCATTACAAGATTAAATAAATCCATAAGAGAGAGCCCTTAGTCGTGTAAATGTAGATAATTGTCTCAGAGGGATTTATATATAGCTCCTGTCAGTTAGAACTTCAAGACTGTTAGATTGTTCTCTGAATCTTTCGGTTTCCTCAGTCAGTATAAGTCAAGAATTATTTCATTTGAGGCAATAAAGCTACACCTTCATAAGATGGATGAAATTATTAGAAGTGGGTCCTGTGACCTTCCATTGAATGGGAGGAGCTAAAATAAGGAACTGACAATTGCTGAAAAACTGCTCTATTTATCATCAGAGGTGACTTTCACAGTTTTAGCTGTGTTTAAGGTTCTGTGTTTACTTTTGGAAGTAGAACCTACAGATAATAGTCCTTCTGATCTATTAATTGTGTTCTTTTTAAATGTGAAAAGCATTAAGCATCTATTTTGCTGATCACATGTAGCTTCTTTTTAAAAAATATTATCATTATGCCAGTTTCGCAGTTAGTCTTCCTCTCTTTGACTTCTTTGCAGTAACTTTGTCTGGTGTCCCACTTCTTAGCCGCTAGCCACATGCAGTTTGTCTTTCAGCTCCCCTATATAAACATTGTTCTTATCATACCATTTCGGTTTGTTCCACGAGATCTAATTCTTCTCCAGTGAAGAGATTGGTGTCTTAATCTAAAAACATGACTTCCAGAATGTTTTACAGTATATAAAAGTGCTGATGAAGAGTAGAGACAGTAGATCAAATAGGGCATAAAGACCGAGTTACCTCACTACTTGAATGAGCATCATCTAAGACACTCACGTTTAGGCACAAATTGGTGCATCTCGGTAGCCTTCAGTGGAGTTGGGTCAGTTTGTGTGATGGAAAATCTGAACCTGGCTAAATAGTCCTCTGTCCTTCTAAACAGTTTTTTGAGTGTTTGGGCAAGTACAACATGTATTTGAATAAAAATTTTAAAACCACTTTGCTAGTTCAAGCCACTTGTCTGGTAACCTGTCTCCAACAGTAGGAAATGCCTAGGCAAGTTGTCACAAATGAGTGATTTAGATCGCTTAAGAATCACTGTCAAAGGTATTAGCAAAAACTATTTTAGTATGAATTTGTAAAAGTGCATCTTCACAGAGTTCGATGGAAAAGTTCACTTTATTACTTACTACATAGAAGAAACATACAAAGGAAAATCAAGTTAGAATAAAGCTGGAATGGTTTACACAGAGACTGGGGACAAAAAGGACAAGGGAGACCCTCCCATTGAGTCATGAGGTTCAGAATGGTCCCCCATGCTTTCTAAACTTCTCAGAGAGGATTTGAGGTGCATCTGGATCCAGACTTGGTCAGTGGTTTACATCTAAGGAAATTAGATGCATGGATTTCATTAGTATTAATTCGGCATGCTGTCAGTCACTTACCAAGGATCTGTTGTGAATAAGGGGTCTCTTTCACCTTTGATAAGGAAGGATCTCTTAGTCTCAGGTAAGGAATCTCAAACCTTGAGAAATGTCCCTGCTCAAGGAGAGTGTCACCTGGCATGTAGTTCAGTTGCCATCCAGGGAAAACTCGAATTGGGCTCATCTAATGATCTGGTGTTGGTAAAAGGTCTCGTTGCCTTGAGGAGCAACCTTGAGAGGTGTACCTGCTCAACGGGAGATCGCTGCTGTGCAACTACACAGCCTAGCAGGGAGATCTTAGGCTGTCATATTTATGGGATGAAGTGGTTGGCTCGTAGTCAAATTATGTGCGATGGAAAAGGTACACATGAGATTCCTTGTACCCACAACTTCCCCTGATTCTTGATAAACGAGCCTTGGAAAAATTACCCACTATTCACGTATTGATGCATGATCGGTGATCCAAGCTCGTATGCATCAGTGCTCGCTGTGTCACTCGGCTCCTTTGTGGGTTTTCAGAGAACAGAATGAAACCAGGGGAGTTCATGGCCTGGCCACGGCTCAGGCCGTTACCTCCTTTGGAGCGAGGTCGAGTGCATCTGTCACATGAGCACATTAAAAAAGGGCAAACATACAATGAGAATTTCCCAGTGTAATCATACCGATTTAATCAGTGGACTTAGGGAGCCAAAAGTGGTGTCGCTGTGTTTAAGAGGTGTTTGTGGATTTCCCCTTCACAGATTTTTTGAATATTTTCCAAACCTGTATGAGCTTCTGGTATCCACAGCTTTCTGTTTCTACAGTGTCAGTAATATAGTGTACGTAGCAGAGATCTCATGAGACGCAATTTGTTTAAAATAAGAACTTTTGTGTTTCTCAAAGAGAAAAACATCAGATATTTTTAGTGATTGCTCACATACTTACTGGCATCCCAAGAGTGCCTGTGCTCTTCCTTGGCCTATGATCCACAGGTCGAGTCCTGCCCACATAGATTGAAATTCCTATCACTTTTAATACCAACACAGTCTTTCTCTCGATGACTGTAACACATTGCCATTATCCACTTGTACTAGATGAATGCTCGTGACTTTAGAGTCTATCTTCTTTGCTCCCAAATTAGATTTTGGGACAGGAGGAAAGTGTTGAGTGATACATAACTTCCCAGGACCAAACTGTCTTGGCAATCTGAATGTGTAGTCAAGAGAGCCAGCCCCTGCTTTACACACAGACCATCAGTGCCCTGTTTGTAGAAAATCTCACAAACGCAGACATTACCTAAACTTGTCCCAATTCCCATAAATAAGTCAGTCTGATGTCAGAATCTCGTAGATGCCAGCTCCACTGCAGGTGTAGCTCACAAGTTCAGGCTGAGCGGAGGTTAAACCATAAGGAGGTTGTCCTTTTGTCCTCTTGAGTCTAGCAGCTGATACCACTGACACCACTGTGGCAAAAATGACAGGCATAAAGGGCTGGTAAAATTACAGCAGCCTGGTATAAATTACAGTGCCAGATTATGCCTGAGCTTGTATCCTGTGTAGCAAAGCAGTGTGTTGAGTGTAGCATCCCCAAAGATACTTTGTGTCTTGGCACTGTCCTCAGAATACCCTTTTTACTGAGGCTTAGGAGAGGGGTCTCTGGTGGATCCTTGGGGCTTGTTGTCTCAGCATCTCTCAGAGGATTTTTCCTGACAGGATTCAGAGATTTAAGCTCCCAGTTCTCCTTCTCTGACTCATTATCCCGGCACAGAGTGCCAAATCAAGAGGGCCTCCCTCAAAGACATTCCTTTCTGTTCATCTTTAAAGCGGTTCATTTTTTTACCTTTACATATGAATAAATCCATATTGAAGATCTGAATGTTTCATTCACAGTGGTAAATCAAAAGCAACTCAACTGAGGCCAGTGAGTGCAAAAGGAATATCAGATTCGTGTCAGGAGGAAGAAAACCTAATTAGTTATACTTTTTAAACCAGAAAAAATATCTACAAGATCTTATTACTCCCAGCACTATGCTTGAACCAGAAACCCATCTTCTCTGTTTGCTCACAATGACCGAACATGAGACAAGGTCAGCCACAAATCAGTCAGTCCTGCTACCCCTCATGAGCAGAGGAGGGAGCGTTTGCCACCATTATTCCTGACTTAGTGGGCCTTGGGCGCTGGGGCAAGCACGGTTTGGACAGAACATAAAAAGAAACAAGTCCCACATCCTCAGGCTGAAAACTTTGGCTTTGAAGGAGGGTAGAAAAAGGGAACAAAAAGCGTCGAGTGATAACTTGCCTGTGTCGTTGACAGGTATAGAAAGATAACTGTAGAACTGGTTGAAACATAATCCCACCACTGAGATAGATGCCTTGTTCTATGAATAAACCAACAATCTATGGAAACATGTTCAACATCTTCCTGGAAGGAGAACAGAACATTAAGAATATTTTGCTTCATAAAGCAGCACCTCAACCAATAAAATTCAAACTATTTTGGGCACTGGCAGAAGATGTCAGTCAGTGTTGCAGGAGTCATGCTGACTGTCAAGCTGATCAAGCTCAAGTATCACTGTCATAGATTTACATATAAAACCACAAATTTGACATCAGTTTGCCTTCTCTTTTTTGAAGATGTTCTCATTATTACTATATTCATTTAAATTAAATGTAAGGAGTTTAAATAAACTATTTAAACAGAACTACCAGCTGTTGTATACCATGAGCAAAAGGGATGTCAGCTTGTTAANAAACCACAAATTTGACATCAGTTTGCCTTCTCTTTTTTGAAGATGTTCTCATTATTACTATATTCATTTAAATTAAATGTAAGGAGTTTAAATAAACTATTTAAACAGAACTACCGGCTGTTGTATACCATGAGCAAAAGGGATGTCAGTTTGTTAGCTCAAAATAAAATAAAATAAATAAAATTAAAATAAAATAATTTCCTTCCAGCTAGTAGGTGGTCAACACTGACTGTTTACACAGCAACGCTTTATAGGATGCATGGTTGTGTTTTGCCAGGGTGGTTTCCACCAGCAGCTCAAGGGAAGAATTGCTGCATTTACTTGTCCTCATACACTCACACACAGCTTTCCTCTGACACCCGTGCTAGCTATGATTCCTCAATCGCTTCCGTCCAGAGATGAAATTTGTTTTCCTTCCCCAGTTTTGCCACATATTTGTAGTGGAAGGAGGCAAGGCCAAAACCACTGGCAATCCCTGCAGATGTGAGAAGGCACATGGCTGTGAGGGTGCTGTGGGAGCACAATAGGTGAATAGCAGAGGAAAGAAGGTGTATGAACTCCTGACATCTCCTGGCTTTTATAAAGACTTTCTGTAAGATTTACTGGGTCTATAAGTGTGTAATGCACCAAAAAAGTGAACCTTGCCCCTTTTTTTCTTGTTCATTGAAGCTATCACTCCTTGTCCATCAGACCTCCATGTGGAATTTAAAAAGTGGTGGGACGCTCTCACGCCCAAACCCTGCTTAGTTAGCATGTGAATGCACAACTAATTGTTTGAAGTAACAATTAGCAGGACAATGGATAAAGGAGGAAACTGGAGACAGCAACTAACACCTGTGAATCAGAACTTAAACAGCTTTCTTTTACATAATTAATTAAAGGAAGCACAATGCACGCTGACTTGAAAATGTGGTCCAAGGACAATGCTGGTGCATGTAAATCCCTTTTCAGTGCCATTACTTACATGTAAGGTTTGATCTTATTGTAAAAACCTTAGTCATGAGTGAATGTTGCAAAGTACTGCAAGGGTTTTTTTTTTTCTAGTGGGGAGGGAGACAGGGAAGGGAAAAACATTTAAGGGCAATCGCAATTTCATAGATGAAGTTATTAAAATATATGGACTTCAGATAGGTAGCGGAAAGTCATTGTAAGACACAGAACATTTCTAACCTTGCAAATAGCAATTATGATTTAGCATCCTGTAATCAGCGCTATGTACTTTCCTGCATTAAAGAAAAATAAACAGATGCTACGAAACTGTTTAATTAGATTGTATTTATTGCAGAATATGAGCAGAATTCTATGACACTTTATCAAGGAAGCAATACATATGTGTGCTCAATGTGTTCATATGCAATTATTTCTTAAATAGGTTATATTGGGCTTCTCTAGAACAGTATTTAATGAAGCTAGTTAACATGACTCGACATGACAATCTCAAAAACCCTATATCTGCAATTTACATGTATTGATAAGCTTTGGGGGGCATAGCCATCTGTTTGCACACATCAGTAGTGTTACAGGAGTTGTACTGGCATCAAAAGGATAACGGTGAAGGTTATTCAGTAGTCAGAATAAATCAATGAGTATTTATACAGTTAGATTTTTCTCTAGAGAAAAACAATGTCATTAAAAAGTAGCTAATACCCAGCCTTCTCTCTCCCTAAGGTTTATGGAGATACAAGTAACTTCATACACTTCAGCTGTAACATTGCTGATGATAGTACACAGTGAAATTGACATTTAGAATGTTTTGTTCACTATCTTTACATGGTATCACTAGTACAAATCTAGAGAAAATACCTAAAGTCCTGACAGCACTGAAGTGAAAGTTTCACCCACAAGACTTCCAAGTAACCTAGATTGGTTCTTTCTAAAGGACATCACAGAAGATGGTTTCTTCGAGGAGGAGTTGTATTAATTTTAAAAGAAATAGTACAGTTCTGATGAAAAACTGAAAGAAAGAGAGAAAAGAAAGAGAGAGGGGGAGAAAGAGAGAAATAGGAAAAGATGAAGGAAGGAAGAAAAAGAAAGAAAGAAACAAAGAAAAAGAGAAAAAGAGAAAGAAAAAGGAAAGGAAAGAAAGTACAAACATAAAAAACTGAAAACTTGGGTGGAACATAAAGAAAATAGACATAATGTGAGCATAAAGAAAACTGTGTGGAATGAAGTTTGGAGAAATTAAACCATTAGTCCTACCACTATACATAGGTCAAGTCTTAAGCTAAGAGTTAAAAACTGAGTAACAAATTACATTCAAGTAAACTGAAAAGCATTTCTGTTTGCTTTGTTTGTGTCCTTTATATGCTACAATGTTGATGGTGTTTATGTTCTGTTTAACCAATAATTCATTGGTAATTAAAATAGTGATTATCTTATTGGAGGGGGATGTGTTTATCTACACGTATTCATGTTCCTTTTAGGCTTCTGGTTTTTATATTGTAAATTCATTGCTATTTTGCAGATTTGGTGTGCGGATACTATAGGCAACAGCGGAAATTGATTGAAGAGATTGATTGGTCCTATACAGGTAAGCAAAACTGTCTGTTGAAGGACTTATTTCACTTTGATATGTTCATGTTCATTGTTACAACTCCAAGAGCCTGTTACGTCTGTATACCGCTTTCCATATGCCTAAACAATTGCTGAAGTAAAAATGTAGGAAATGGAGTCTGAAAAATTGCAGGAACATTACAACAGGAGAGATTATTTTTATTTCTTGTATCCGTTACTTCTGGAAAGAGGAAGTTCTCATCCTTAAAACCTTAACCGTGAGACGTGACTTACTTGATGAAGGCTGGGCCAATAAATTGTTGAGTGCTCTTTTATCGTCTGAATATTACTGTCCTGGGAAGTTTGAAAAGCAGACAGAAAGGCTGAAACAAGGCACAGCATGTTATATGGCTAAGAGCATATCCATATACTGCATATGAACGGACTGCACTTTGCTACTGAGCACCTGAGCATCCTTTCCAGCTCCCACCCTGATTCTCCTAAAAAAATCACTCATTTGGGCTCTCTCATTTGCATAAGTAAGAAAGGTATACCCTTAAATTCTGAACAGCCTTTGCCTCCTCATGGAAGGACTATGGGAAGTTCACAATTTGCCTCCTAGATTATTCTGTAAACGTCAAGCCACTTGGAGTAATACTGAAAATGTAATTTTGTCCTAAATGATAGGTATATTTTACTGAGAATGTGAGGTGACTTCCTGAGGACGCGCACAGACTCTTACATTTCTGATGATTTAAGTTACTGTTTCAAAAACTACCAGTTTATGAAAAGAAATAACGGCTGTCAAATTTCAGTGTTTGGTATATTTGGTTCAAAATATGTTCCTGTACTTAAAGAAAGTTACACCATTCTTCTTCTTTCTCTCACTCTCCTTCTCATTTTCGAGACAGTTTTTATCTTCCAGGGTAAAACAAATTTAACAAGTTTTGAGCCTAGAGAGAATTGAAACAGGCCAGTCATAAACCCTTCAAAATGAGATTTATAATGAAAACTCCCACTTACACACATTGTGCTGCAAAATCCAAGCGTAACCTCAATCAATACAATATTTCACGTTCAAAATCCATCCATTTCTTAATATTGCAGTTAGGGGAATGCAGGGATAAGCCACCAGGATTACAGGTGACCAGAGGGAATTTATGAGTTTACTTTAAAGAATAGTGAATGGATTTTGCCTAGGATATCGGAGGATAGAGCTCTTCCCTAGCCTGCCCAGAACACCCACCCGCTGCGCAGCTGCTGCAGCAGCCACAGGTCATGTTTACTGGATATTTTGTATGGCAAAACAGCACAGACTGTGCAAGGCAGAGGATTCAGACCCGTCAGTTCTCTTCCTTAACATGGGAGATACCTTCATGTAGTCATCCTGCTTTGTGTGCCTTGCCCTAGTGAGTCTACTGTTGGCAAAGCCTTTCTCCCTGTTCAGACCTACATAGTCGGGTGCATGGGGTGGCCGAATGTGAGAGGAGCCCCGGTCAGCAGTGTGCACCCTGACCGCCAGCCTCTTGTCCCAGCAGCCTCGTGCCCCTGGTCCTGCCACCTCACCAGACCCTCCGCTGCATGGGCTCAGCGTGCCCCCAGCAGTCATACTGCAGCCAGCTCCAGGCGTGGTCAGATGTGGATTTTCAAAGCTTTTTTGGGGGGGACTGTGTGTAAATCAGGTACTCCCTGTCTAGGGCTGCCAACTGTATTGCGAGCGGCATGGTATGTGGTGCTTTCCTGAAATACCAGGTAATTCGTTCATGGCATGAAGGGAATACACGAATTCAGCTTTCACGTAAAAAACCGCAGTCTTCCTGAATGTGAAGAAAAATTACAGATTTTAACATTGTGTGTTGGAGGCACAGAATTTTAGAGGCTGAGGCATATTGATTTAGATCTCACTTATTTATAATAGAAACATAGAATGGTTTGGGTTGGAAGGGACCTTAAAAATAATCTAGTTCCAAACCCCCTGCCATTATTTTTTTATTTATTCTAATATCATCATTCTATTCCGGGGGCAAGTGATGTCAAGGACTAAACGTGTAACTACTATACCTAGATCAGACTTATAATTTTGAAGCATAGACCAACGTGCACATTTCTGAATAGATGACCTACGCTTTGTCGGTTCATCCTTTCCTCAGACACCAGTTATTTTCTCGTCTTATAACCTGCTCACTGAAAGACCTGAAAAATTAGCCTCTGTGTGCCAATGAAGTGTTGAGTGGGCCTTGGGATCCTGCAAGCATGGAGTTTAATCTGCCATAACTAAGAAAAACCTGACTGGCTTGGTAGACTAATCTGAGTTTGGACAAATGTAATTCTCTATGTCAAATAAGAAGTTTCAGATACGTTAGCCACAGTGGGACAATACACTCCTTTACTGGGGTGGTACTGTGAGAGGAAAATAAAATGGAACTAGAGAAATAACTTGAATCTTACCTGCTGAAATAATGCAATTTCTGAAGGTGAGGTTTCATAGCAAACCAATTTTGCATACTGTAATTTATGTGACTCGTCATCAGATTTTGACTCTGGGGTAAATGTCTAATAAAGACAGAAAGGTTACTGGAAACATTTTATAGTACTTCTAAAGGCTCTGCTTTAAGCCATAGGCAAATTCTGCATCTGCAAGCACAAATTGGGTTTTTTTGTGTCCTGACTTTGCATATATTTGCATAAACAAATACAGTATTAAAGAAGTGGAAAGTACAAGTGCACGTTACAGATGCATCCAACTTTTTCAGAAGTAAGTGATTCTTGAAGCTAGTTCATTAGTAAAATGACTTTATTTTAACAACTTTTCGTTGTATTTTTCATTAAAACAGTGGTAGAAATAAAAATTGTATAACAACATGAATATTTTCAAATGATGTCCTATACCAAAAGTGAATCCAACCATTTTTATTGTAGACAAAACAAGTCTACTGAGGAAGTTCATTTCCTTAAATCAGTTACATACTAACTGATGACCAAAGATCATTTAGACGTTATTTAGCTGCATCAGTAAGGTTGGGCAATATCCTATGATTTCAAATCATAAAGTGAGCAATATGAGCATCAATTATTTCTCTATCATACAGATTAAAGATTAATTTTTATTGATACTTTGTTTATCTGTATTGGTTTTGCAAGAAGGAATGATACGATGCTCTTTTCTGTTTTGTTTCTTTTTTTAACGTGGCTTGTTGTTAGTAGTCCGTGAAAACTCCAAGTCTGAATATTCAGATGTAGAATTATCAAATGGTACCACAAAGAAGATTTTTTTTTTTCCAGTGAAATTTCTTTCTGTTGAGTTTTTACTCTTGGGATTTGGGTTCTTGTTCACAACAAACAAGTTGTGTGGCTTAGGGGAAAAAAACAGACCTGAATTCTGCTAAAAGCAATAAATTCTAAACAGCCTTCCAGGAATTACAAAAGCTGAGGGTTTTTTAAAAACTGAATTTACTATGTAAATGAATAGCACAGCCAGTTCAGTGTTCTTTGTCTCATCATTCAGGGGTGCTAAGTTCAGTTTGTTCTGCCAGTCATTATGTGATACACTGGTGCACAATTGCCTTATAAATACTGACAGCTCTGATCTTGAGCAAAGGGTGATTTTAGTATAAACTCTTGGGTCTCCGGATATTCAAAGAACAATTTTGTTATTTGCAGGGAGAATGTCAAATATATTTCCCTTTCCTCTGGGGGGGAGATTACAGAATCACAGAATAATTTGGGTTTGAAGGGGCCCTTGGATTTCATCTGGTTCAACCCCCTGCCCAAAGCAGAGCAAACTTCAAAGCTGAAGCAGGTTGTTCAGACGTTGTCTAGCAGAGTTTTGAAAATCTCCAAGGAGGAAGATGCTGCAGCCTGGGCAGCGTGTTCCACTGTCATTTTGAAGAAATCTTTTCATTTACCCAACTGCAGTTTCTCTTATTGGTACTTGTGACCGTTGCCTCCTGCCCTTTCACTGCGCAGTGCGCTGTAGATCACCTTTACATAGCACTATACTTCAGCTAGGTTCCCCCTCTCTTCTGCAGCCTCAGCAAACTCAGGTGCCTCAGCTGCTCGTCGTATGTGAGGTGCTCCACCCCCCTGGTCATCTCAGTGGCCCTTAGTCGGTTAATATCTGTCTTGTACTGGGTTGGGGAGGAAGTCGAAACTGGGCTCCCTGTTCTTGATGTCACCTCACTTGCATGCAGTAGAGGGAAATAGTCACTTCCCTTGTCCTGCTGGCCACCCTCTTGTTGATGTAGCCCTGTACTTTCTTGGTCTTTCAGGCTGCAAGGGCACACTGCTGACTCACACACAACTTCTTGTCTATCACGATAATTAATTATGATCTTTCCAGATCATTTTTAATATCTGGTGGATCTCAATATTAAGACTTGGCAGTGTGTTAATGATGCTCTTCTGGCCCTTGCACCAATACTTTCCACAATATCAACGGGTAAACGTAATGCCTTGTTGGTTTGTTCCCATGTTGAGTATTGCACTAACCTTGTTAAGCTTAAAATTCTTATCATTCTATGTCTGATTCAACACCCCCTGGAGATATCCCGCTACTTTATCATTCCCCATTACTATCATTGCACAGACAGAACCTTAGTTGTCTGTTGAAAGGCTGCTTTTGCCACTCCAAGTCCTGGAAATTCGCACTGATCAAATGTTGATGCCTGTAGTTTGGCTCAGAAAGGAAAATGGCTTTATTTTCAGTGAGAAAATGTAATTCTCTTTCTTGCCCAAGCAAGACCTAATGCTTTAATTTCAAATGTTCTTCTGTCATCCTTGAGTACTGAGGAGATTCTACTGTGAAGTCGCTACTCATAAAGTTTATGGGAAAGTAGATTGTTGCTTATATCCACAATAATTTACAGGAGTATTTCGCCTTTTGCTTAGCCTAAAAAGTGAGCAAGGATCTTCACTATCATCTCAGCTGTGACTCAAGAACATGATTTTGACATTGGTAGCTAATTCTACTTTGTGAAATGTCTCCTGCTTCTATTAGCCCACAACTTGATCCTGGTAAACTGTGAAGTTTCAGGCTCTCCTGTCATCCTCACCCTGTTTCCCTGTTCAGCAGCCGTCTGCTGGGAGGACGGACAAGGCCAGGCATACAGGCGTTGCTTTCTGCCCTGCAGCTGCAGTGGAGAAGAGGCTGTGCTGAAGAGTGTTTCTGTGAGCGTGGGCACCCGTGCATACTCCTTATGAGATAGCTCCAGGAGCAGGGCAAAGGGAGCTAGAGGGGAGAGGCGTAGGGTCTGGGTCCTATCCATTGCAGGCCAGGGTGGAGTATGATAGAGGAGCCATCTCATGGGTCAAATCCTGACAATCAGGCTGTGTGGGAGAGCAGGAGGCACTAGCAGGAGCCTGATGGACGTGGGATCCAGGACCTGCCTGCTGAACTGGCTGATTTAATACACAGTTCTACCAGACCAAGCTGAAATGTCTCCAAGAAAGCCCTGGCCAAAAGCTAATGAAACCTCCTGCCTTCACTGCATGGATAAGACTGTGCTCTGGAGAGATGATGCATACCAAATTAAGTTCACATTTTTTCTTGCTAGCTAACTACCATGGCGGCATCAGCATAATTTTGTAAGAAGATCTGGTGAAATAAATCACTTTGTCTTTTATATTCACCAAGTCTTATCATGACTGATGTGCTGTATTTGTTGTGAGTAATAAAGAAAAGCCTACACTCTTGGGCCTCGTGGGTTCCTTCTGTAAAGGATGCAGCATAAGAAATCAAAATAACATACATTCTTTTATTAACTCATACAAAAATAGCTCTGCAGAGGGTCTTTTCTTTTTTAGTAGACCTTATGCTTCAGAGGCCATCATACCTTTTCTTGCATGATAGCTCATTACATATTACATATACATTACATCCCCCAGATCACACAGTCACTCATGGTTACAGTGTTTTGTCACTAAATTCACAGGCTTGTTAATTAAAAAGACTATGACATTATTATGGTTTCGGGAAAGCTGATGATTCAGCAACAGAAATTACAGTGTTAGGCATCTGTTCACATCAAAAAGACAAGGTGTCCTCAAGCGAGAAGCTACATGCTAGCATTGCTGGCCATAGGCAAATCCCTTTTAAGATATCAGTGTACTGAATCAACAAAACAAATCATGTTATTCAACACAAACAAGATACCTATTCAGTATATTTGTGATCAGACTTTTGAATTCATATCAAGTGATATGGTTCAGAAGAGTGTTTCAAACATCTTTTCAATCAGGAGAGTTGATCTTTGAGCAGGAGAAGGATACTAGCAGCAAATTGCAATTTATTCAGCTTTGATTGAGTCAATATTTGTAGGATAAACTGGGTAGAAAACTGTTACAAGGGTTTTTTTTTGAGAGGAGATAAGAGAATTGGACTCCAAGGACCTTTCAAAGTTGGATGCTTGTAGGACAGGTATGAAGAACCACATGTTGATATTCATATTTGGCTCCTCACTGGTAAAATTACGGCATTATTTCTTAAATAAAGATTTAAGTGATTTTTTGCTGTAATTTTCTGATAAGGAACTCTGATAAGACCTGTTCCTGTTCCTTCCCCCATTTCACTCCTTAAATGCTATAAACAAAGGAAACAGCTGGTCATTTTCAGAAACTGCACAGCATCTCATTGTGAACATCAACTAGATTATTCAAAAGCAGGAGGGTTGGTTTCTGAAGTGTCGAAATCAAAGCATGAGGTATTTGAATAGTGTGGCACTGCTGTTTTCATAAGGTCTGGCCAGGGGTCGGAAAGATGTAGACACTACCCATTAAGTAAATGCGTTTGGAAATTAAAAGCTTTTTTTTGGAGTACTCTCTTTGGGAATACACAAAAGTAAAATTAAAAAAGCAGATTGTGGATATCTCACAGTAGACTGCATCCTCTGGATAAGCCTCTTTGCCCTTCAAAATGATCATAGAAGTATCTTCATGTATATAGTACTGAATGATTTCTCATTTACAAGTGCATTCAATCTGTGCTGCAGCGGGAAGGATATGTTCTTGAGGACTACGTGCTTACAAAATGCACAGATGATTGCATTGAGATCATCATCACCTCCATATTAATATGATTTATGGAGTTGTGAAGTTTACAGCCCAGGAAATAATTCTCCCATTGCCTATGTTTACAGAAGTCCTTGCTTTACTTGCCTGCCAGAGCCTATTTATTTAGAACTGTCTCTAATGAACATTTTTACTCAAAGGCTGTTCTGCTGTATTTGTAACAATTTGGGGTTTTTTTTCCTTATGTATTCAAATCCCATTCAATCCAGTATGCACAGTTTGCTGACGTACTGGAATAAGGGCAATAACTAATTCTGTGCAACATACTCACAAATTGGAAGCCGTTCACAACCTTGCTGTAACTCATTGATTCAATAGAAAACAACCCTCCTAGATAGTTTTTCCATGGATCAATAAGGGTTAAAGTTCCAAAAAGCATGGTGAGACAAGTCTGCATGGCTAGGAGCACAGAGAGAAGGAAGATGAAGGGTAAGAGGAAGGATCCTGAGAAGGAGTGGGTAGGAGGAGTGAGGCCTCGCTCTTCGGGAGAAGAAAGCTCTCATGTATGCTCAGGTGCCCCTGAAGCCACAACCACCGCAACCTCAGTGAGGGATGTGTGCTTGGTATTTTGCAAGTGAGCCTGACTTGGTTGAGCAGAGCATAGGAGGGGCAGCACATACTATACCTAAACCACTAAAAAATCCTGACCTTTCTAAAATTAACTTGCAGAAATGGCACTTTCAGTTCCATAGGTCTGCCCCTGCTATCTGTAAAGAATGTCACCTTCTCATTTCAGAGGTGAAAATAAGCTTCTGCTTACCCTCAGCTGCATGTTAGAGCCAGCCCAGTTTGTAGCTTCGTGGCTGGACCCTGTGCTCTCTTGTGAAGCATTATCATGGTTGTTGCATTTCTTTCTATCTGCTCACTGTTACGTAGGCCAGGAGGTTTTGCAGGTGCCAGCAATAGCTAGTTCAGTCTGCAGGCTTGCTGTAAGTGCTAGTAATTCATGACAAAGTGGGTGAATTAGCAAGAGGTAGAAATCATTTTTATTTGTACACAGAATACCTTCTGTCAAGAGTTTCCAAGGCATGTTATGTGGTGTTTATTTACATACAGTTGGCTTATATGCAGTATCATGACTGGAACATTAGCACAGTTCGAAGAAACCTGAATCATACAGGAGAGTTATGCATCTCATTATTTACAATGGGGAGATCCATTTGAGGAAGTTTTCCCGAAGAAGTCTGCACGCTGTTTCTCTATCAGGGTAGCAAGCTTTCCACAACACCCTGAAGAAATAGTGGGCATGTTGAAAAGTTGCTTACATCCCAAAGCAAGTGTTTGATTCCAAATCAAGACTCTGTACCCCTGTAGTTGTCCTTGAATTTCACAGCCCTTCTTCTCCTTACCTTTTTTCTACAATTGTGGTGCATATAAAACCATTCTTCCACATTGAAAGTCATCTCTTCTTGTGGAGAATGTCCCGCTGAAGTCTGTAACAGTTAATTTGCAGCAGTCCACGGGAAAGTGGCTGTGGGCACTGTGCATCCACTAGATTTATCAGCTGAACTCTTCCTTCCATTATTTCGTTGCCAGAATCACAGAAGTTCAGTTCTGAGCATCTCTTTCAGCTGTGAAAGATTCACAAAGTCCATTTTGTGAAAAGCCAGGTCAGGGTATCTAACTTCATACGTATTTAGCTAGTTCTTGCTATGCTTCAACAGTTGTGCTTGCAACAAACTCCATATTTTTCCTGTGGCAGCCTCTTTCTGCTCTCTTCCAAGAGCTTTCTATATGTGAAATTAAACTGCAGCTTGATCTGGTATTGCCTGGCATTGATCTTGTTTTAGGAGCCACAGAAACAATTGACTGTCTTCTTCCATCCTTTATCACGGATGCTGCATTTAAGAGCTAAGCTGTTTTCCCTCTGAATGTGATGTTTCTCTGTCAGTGCCTTCTCTGTCAATGAACTTCATTTGATGACAACTTTGTTAACCCCGGATATTTTTAAAAGGCAATTAAAATAATGAAGATATTAGAAATGAAAAAAGCACAGCGAGGGACAGTGTCTTGAATGCTGGAAAACAGAAAGAAGAATCATTTACACGTAAGGACTTGGAAATTTGTTTTCAAACTTCTGTTATTTCCCTAGCTGCGTAAGTAGTCAATTCAGGGCTTGTGTGTATGGTCATAGACTGGCAACAAATACTTTCACTGAGTTAATGGCAAAAACAAGCACACGACAACAAAAAGCTCACTTTGTATTGCCGTGCCTGAGTAACTGAAAGGGAAAAACTGAAAAAAATACTGTTGCTGGCATATTTAGGAACATTGGGTCAATGGTTCATAAGTTATTTTCTCCTATTTCAGAATAGAGTGGATTTTCTGCCTGCTTGTACATGTTCTGACTACTTTGCTTATACGCAGTAAGATATGATCAATTTCTTTTTTTTTTCCAGCTATATTTTTTCTGTCAGTTTTCAGGAAAGCAAATATTTATGGCTGGAGTGCTAGTCAGTGAAAAATTACAAGCAAGGAGTTTTTTTGTTATTATTATTCAAATGCATCCTCATGAAAGCTAGGTTTACAGTAGGGCTGTGGTATGTGTAAACAGAGCACTCTAAATAGGAGCACTAGCGCATTACCTCTTTAATCTGTATTTTTACCTGATTTCAGAGTACCCAGAACAGATCAAAGATGACCAGCACAAACACACAATAGACAACATGTAACATGTTTTCCTGGGGAGAGGGCACAGACTTTAAATAATGCAACCATTTATTTTCTTCAGCTCTTAAGTACCCGTTTCAAACAGACTCAGTACATTATCGTAACTAATCTTTATCAGCACATTTCACCGCCAAGAAGAGGTGTGTACACTTGCCACTACTAATGTGACCATACCGTGCATATCTGATCAAAATGAGAACAATACACGTTCTCCTCTGCATAAAAGGAACGGATGATAATCTGTTGCAGTGGCTTGATCACGCATCTGAAGTTCCCTTTGAAATAGTTTGTTTTGTCTAGAGAACCTGTGGAGCATGTGCTAAGAAGAGCTTTTCTGGGTGAATTCCTGTGTCTTCTTACTCCATCCCTTTCTCTAGAGCAATCTTCTACCCTTTCCATTTGACACTTTGTCATACTGCCTTACTTCCTCTCTTATGGTGCAGCGACGACTTGTTTCCCTTTGGCGTTATAAAATTCTTCCTTTTCCCACCATCAAATGATTGTGTAGTGTTTTGTTGCCTACTTCTCCCTGACATACATTAATGGTTGCATGAAGTGACTGTCAGTTTGCCACTTCATCTCCTGTTTCCAGGAGAAACTCTTTCTCCTCCCAAATAACCAATGGAGAAAGAGCCAGCTGAGTGTTTCCTTGACTATCTTGCGGTCTCTCCCGGATGCCTTTTCATAAATGTCAGGGACACTCTCCAGCGTGGTTACCATGGTGCATTCAGCCAGCATGCCTGCAGAGGTTCACAAAAGCCAGCACACCCACTGCACGTTTTGTAGGAACATACGATGAGGGAAGGCGCGTACCTGCTGTATCACAGTTAAATAGAACATAACAAAAGGTGCTTTTTGGTGCATATTCTGTCTAAGATTGCCCCACTTCTGTGTAAGATTTGGTAGCATAAAACCCATCAATCAGTTAAGAATATTCTTTGTCCCTCCGTTTGTGACAGCGTTGGTTTGTCTATAGATGCGTTGCAACTTAGATATATAAACCTGCTGGTGAGCTTGCCCACTGAACATGTCAGTACGTAAATGTAAATGCTGAAGAAGAACAGTGAGGTTTACACTGTGCTATATTCATTAACTACCTTCTATAAAAAGGTTTGAAGGTGTTTTCTATTTTCTCATAATTTCTTATTCAATCAGAAACATTGTCATTAGCAAAAAAGCTTCTCTTTTATAGGGTTTCCTGGTGTGAAAGTCAATACAAATAAAGTACGTCCTGCATCCAGCCATCGGAAAACATTATTTTTCAAACCTCAGGTTTATAGCTAGCAACCTGTAGACAGATTTGTAGCTAAAATAGCAAAATCCTTTTTAAAATGCCAACAGATCAAAAAACGCCTTTGAAGTCCCATGCAACTGAGACATATTGTTATCTCTGAAATACATCGTTCACTTCATAAACAGATTTCAAACATAAACGTGAATAAATGCCTCTGTTCCAAATAATAAGCTACTGCTAAGTTCTGTTCCAGTCACTTGTTCCAAGTTAAGTTGGACATACTCTCTTCAGCAAACGGTTAGGTAGACTGGAAACACTTTGCATCAGATTCAGGGAAGAGCTCTGAACTACAGTGTACTTTGGCCTGTCTCTTCATAAATGTTTCATAGAAACAAAATTTTTTTTTTCCAGTTGCTCAACTTTAGCCCCTGTGAATGCGGTCAGTAGGATTTACCAGTGTGATTAAGTTTCTTTCACTGAACTGTTCAAATTTTTCTTCTTGGGACCAGATACGGACTCAGCTCCGACACCCTGCTGTTACGGGCAGTCATGCCATCTAACTCTTGCATAAAATTAATCAAACTCTGTTTTAAAAGTGGTTGTGATATTCTACTTCATAATCCCACTGAAAGACTATCTCAGAAGCTGACTCTTGACTTTTAAACTTTATGTGGATTTCCAAGCCAGCTGTATTAGCGGACCATTGAGGTCATCTGTTCCTTCTGATGGAATTGGTTGGTTTATGTGTGTTTTGGAGAGTTCTTTTCTATTGCAAATATGTCCCTGCACTGATATCCCTCTCTTGTTTGTTTTTTAAAGTAAACCAAGATAGTCTGGTCTCTTGTCTGCTTTTGATCATTGCACTAGCTTTTTCTGCACATCCATGGTTCAGCTAAAATTCTTTTGTCTTCAACATGGGTGACCGGCATCTCATACACTTCTCCCAGATGAATTGTCTGCAGGACTTTGTGCAGAGAAATTAACGCTTTCCTATCTTTACTAGGAGTTGCTTGGTTAGAACTTCAGAACACACTTGCCTTTCCATCATACTGTCTGCTAACAGTCCTCTGAGACTGTCAGACATGGTCTGATTCTCTTCCTCCTCCGTGTTTTTCTTATGGTGAGATTCTTGTTAGTAACAAAAACTCCCACTAGTAGTCTCTAAATGCGTACCTCCCATTTACTGCTGCTTACTATTTTTCTCCCTCTCTCATGTTTACTAAACAAGTGAAAATACTGATTTGTTAGGTAACAATTTGGGGTGTTTACTGATCTGTTCAGCACAATTACATAATTTCCAGTTTTTCAAAGACCTCAAATTATTCCTCCCTCCCTCCCTCCCTCCCTCCCT